>WBZZ01000580.1:35000-97500 GCA_019918135.1 Paulinella micropora
CGCAACTCGGACAAGCTGCGCGACAAAGTCGTCATCACGCTGCACCGGCGCATGCCGGGCATCCCGCTGCACCCGCCCCCGGCCCGCCCTCCGGCCCAGTTCGCCGCACAGGCCACCGCCAGCCTCACTTCCCCCGCCCAGGCGCCACCAGCTGGCCCCGAGGACGAGAAGCTGGACGAGAGCTTCGTGGCGGCGGCGCTGGTGGGCGGCGCCGGCGAGGAGAGGAGGAGAGCGCGGCAGAGCGCGCGAAGGCAGCGCAAGCAACAGAAGGCTGGGCACGCGGACCCGTGGCAGGAGTTCGTGCTGCAGATCACGGGCGTGGACGCCAACTCGCTGCGCCACAACGCCGCCGCTTCGGACTACCTCATCCGCTTCGTGTTCGCGTCTGCCGTGGACTCCACCAGCCCGGAGTACCCGGGTCCGTTCCGCGAGGGCGTGACGGTTCTGGCCGAGGTACCGTACCATACCATACCATACCATACCATACCATACCATACCATACCATGCCATACCATATCATAGGTGTTGAAGCAGGAGGCGCGCTTGCAGGCCGCCAACACCGCGCACGGCGCACAGCACGCATCACAGGACGGTGCCAACGACTCGCCTTCGCTGGTCTGCGTGCATGAGTGTCTGGCTGTATTTATGTACATGTATCCATGCATGCATGTACGTGTATACGTAGTATGTATGTATGTATGTTATGTTATGTTATGTTATGTTACGTTATGTTATGTTATGTTATGTTGTGTTATGTTGTGTTATGTTATGTTATGTTATGTTGTGTTATGTTGTGTTGTGTTGTGTTGTGTTGTGTTATGTCATGTTATGTCTATGTATGTATGTATGTATGTATGTATGTATGTATGGTTGTATGTATGTGTGTGTGTATGTATGTATGTATGTATGTATGTATGTCTGTATGTATGCACGCATGTAGCTGATCCTAACTCCCAACGCGCGCGCGGGCACCGGGGAGGGACAGGTAAGAGCAAGAGCAAGTAGATAGATAGATAACACATACATACATAGATGGACACAGGCCAGACACAGGTCCAGCAAAGCAAAAGCGAAAGCAAAGCACATGCATGGCTGTGGGGATTGATTGATCTGATCTGATCTGATCTGATCTGATCTGATCTGATCTGATCTGATCTGAGCTGAGCTGAGCTGAGCTGAGCTGAGCTGATTTGATTTGATTTGATTTGATTTGATTTGATTTTCGGATTGTCTGATTTGATCGATTGTCTGATTTACTGATCGGTTTGCTTGTCAGGACCACTTCATGCTGAACCCTGCGGTGCTGGACGACCGTGGGCTGTATGCGCTGGGCCTGCTGATGGGCATTTGTCTACGCTCGTCCGCGGGGCTGGACATCGACTTCTCGCCCGTGTTCTGGCAGCTGTTGCATGGGCCCGAGCCGCTGCTGGCACAGGACACCGAGGTCGGAGAAAGAGAGAGAGAGAGAGAGCATATGTATTATACATCCATCTGTAGGTGGTGTTGGCCCTGGTTCGCCTGTTCGACCAGCACACGGCGGACTTGTGCCAGAGCCTGGCCGCCATGTCCCCGGAGCACTTCAACGCGCTGCAGCTGTCCTGGGTACACACGCTGTCCGACGGACAGACTGAGGTGGAGCTGGTCCGTGACGGACGCAGCAGACGCGTCCGCTATGAGGTCAGCCAAGCTAACATAAGCTAATCTCACCTAGCCTAACCACCTAACTTAATCTCATCTCATCCCATCTCACCTCACCTCACCTCACCTCACCTTCACCTTCACCTCATCTCATCTCATCTCATCTCATCTCCTCTCATCTCCTCTCCTCTCCTCGCCTCTCCTTTCACCTCACCTCACCTCATCTCATCTGATCTTATCTCATCTGATCTGGTCTGCGGTGTCTGGTGGCAGGAGCGCGGCCAGTGGCGCGACCTGGTGCTGGCTGGCCGTCTGCAGGAGGTGCGACACACATACATATACATATACATATACATATACATATACATATACATATACATATACATGTACATGTACATGTACATGTACATATACATGTACATATACATATACATATATATATATATACATATACATATACATATACATATACACATACATATACATATACATATACATATACATATACATATACATATACATATACATATACATATACATATACATATACATATACATATACATGTACATATTCATGCACATATGCATATACATATACATATACATATGCATATACATACATATACATTTACATTTACATTTACATGTACATTTACATATACATATACATTTACATTTACATATACACATACATATACATATACATATACATATACATATACGTGTATATGCATATGCATGCAAAAAAACATAAACATACATATTAGGGCTGGCCGCAGGTGGCGGAAGTGCGCGCCGCCATCATGCAGGTCCTACACCACACCTTTCTGTTCCTAGTAGATAATATAAGGGGTGACGCAAAAGTAAATTCCGCCTTTTCGATTCTTGTCTTCTATTAAAAGAGTCTGAGATAGCTGGTTATATGTCATATGCACAAAGTACAGGAGACCTGCAATTCTGTGAGATACCTACGTGCAGGGGCCCGTGCATGACTCTTGGAAAAAAAGAAAGCAAATCAAAATGGGGAAACGTCCCAAAAAAAATTTAGGACATCCCTAACATGGGATGTACCCAAACATTGATGTCTCCTGAGCAGCAATGTCTCGGGGTGTCCCCAGGGAGGGATGTTCCGAGGAGAGTCTGCGTTGTGCAGCGGCCGATCCCACCCCCCAGACTCCTAGTCATTTCCAGCTTAAAAATCTAAGATCTCCAAACTCCAGAAGTGACCTAGCCCCAAACAGCCCGCCGCCTGACAGATTTGATCTTTCCGTACCAACCATAATACGGTGGGCTATATAGATGTGAAAGCAAATCCAGCATCTCTGACTCGCATAGAGGCTCAAGGAATATAGTAAAAATTGAGCTCAGTATTTCTGGACAATAACGCGGGAAAACCAAAGGACATCAATTCTGGGGCTTTCTTTGTGAGAAAAATGTTAACTTCGGTTTGGTTTGTTCGCCTCGCGAACAAGGCAGATCAGGACCCTAGTAGGTCGCATTAAAAAGCTTATGGATAGATATATGCGCCATGGTATCCTTGCCTGCATCCACTTTGGAAAGAAATCATGGAATACGGGGTTGAGGTACCAGAATTCATCCTGACTTTGCCAACATTCTATCACTTTCTGTCTTTCTCAACGTAGAAGGTGAACTATGTGCAATAGTATGTTAATACACGCGGCCTGCAGTGTATGCACATGGAATAAAACCAGCTATCTCGGCCTTCTTCCCAGAAACAGCAGCGAGAATCGAAAAGGCGGACGTTACTTTTGTGTCACCCCTTATGTATGTATATTCATGATACGTATGCATTTTTCATGCATGGTCAGGTGGTGCAGGTCCTACACACGACTCTCTGCAGATCTATGTAATATATATCCACTTATATGTATATTCATGATATATATGTCTGCATGTTGATGCATGTGTCAGGTGGTGCCTCGCGAGGGCGAGTTCGATCTGCTGCAGCTGCTGAGCTGGTAGCTATCTATCTATCTATCTATCTATCTATCTATCTATCTATCTATCTATCGTATCTATCTATCAAGGTCCGAGCTTGAGCTGCGAGTGTGCGGCGCGCCCACCATCCGCGTAGCAGACATACGCAAGGTACACACATGACATAAGAAGTTCTGAGTTCTTGAGTATCACCATTACTTTCGATGCTTCGTGTGAAGCCAGTTCTTGCGTCCAAAACCTGTGTCGTGGCTCGTTTGAAAGCTATTGACACAAGCTATCAAATGAGCTATTTTGCATGTCATAAGGACCAGCGTTCGATGACAAAGAAGCTCTTGAAATTATTGTTCATGGTGTTTAAGGACTGGAAACTTCTCATACATGCATGACATAAAACGAATATATGTGATATTCATTCACACATTACATACCTGACATACATACATTCACCCAACATCCGCATCGCAGACATACGCAAGGTCCGAACGTACTTGCATCCATGACATACATACATGACATACAACCAATGTACGTGATATTTATTTACGCATGACATACCTGACATACATACGTGCACCCACCATCCGCGCAAGGTCCAAACGTACATACTTGCCATACCTACATGACATACAAGGAATATACGTGATATGCATTCATACATAACATAGATACATGGTTTACATACATGACGTATGACGAATATACGTGATGTGCATTCATAGATGATATAGACATGTATGGCATATATCCCTGGCGTAGGTGACCAAGTTCATTGGCTTGCTGGAGGGCGAGGGCCGGCACGACCACCTCGCAGACACGCAGAGGTTGCCACCGACAGACAGACAGATAGACAGATAGATAAATAGATAAATAGATAGATAGATAGATATATAGATATATAGATAGATAGATAGATAGATAGATAGATAGATAGATAGATAGATAGATAGATAGATAGATAGATAGATAGATAGATAGATAGATAGATGAGATAGGATAGATAGATAGATAGATGAGATAGGATAGATAGATGAGATAGGATAGATAGATAGATAGATAGATAGATAGATAGATAGATAGATAGATAGATAGATAGATAGATAGATAGACAGACAGATAGACAGATAGAGAGACAGATAGATAGATAGATAGATAGATAGATAGATAGATAGATAGATAGATAGATAGATAGATAGATAGATAGATAGATAGCATAGACTGCATAGACTAGACTAGACTAGACTAGACTTGGCCCAGGCCCAGGCGCAGGCGCAGGCTCAGGCGCCTGGCCTGGCCGGGCTGGGCTGGGCTGGGCTAGGCTAGGCTAGGCTAGGCTGACTGGATTGATTGGATTGATTGGTTTGATTGATTGATTGATTGATTGATTGATTGATTGATTGATTGATTGATTGATTGATTGATTGATTGATTGATTGATTGATTGATTGATTGGTCGGGGTCGGGGTCGGGGTCTGGGTTCGGGTTCGGGTTTTGGTTTTGGTTTTGGTTTATGGTTTTGGTTTTGGTTTTGGTTTATGGTTTTGGGTTGGTTTTTGGTTTTGGGTTGGGGTTTGGGGGGTTTGGGGTGGTTGGGGTTGGGGGGTTTGGGGGTTTGGGCTTGGCTTGCTTGCTTTCTTGCTTGCTTGCTTGCTTGCTTGCTCTGCTCTGCTCTGCTCTGCTCTGCCCTGCCCTGCCCTGCCCTGCCCTGCCTTGGCTTGCCTTGCCTTGCTTTGCTTTGCTTTGCCTGGCTTGGCTTGGCTTGGTTTGGCTTGGCTTGGCTTGGTTTGGCTTGGCTTGGCTTTGCTTGGCTTGGCTTGGCTTGGCTTGGCTTGGCTTGGCTTGGCAGATAGATCAGCCAAGCCGGCGGCGCGAAGCGAACGGACTTATCTTGCTATATATCCACCGACCTGTCGACGTTATCTAAATATCTATTTATTTGTATGAGCAGGGTCAGACGGCGGCGCGAAGGGAACGGACTAACCACCGCGGGCGACTCAGGTGAGCGAGCTATCTATCCATCTATCTATCTATCCATCTATCTATCTATCTATCTATCTATCTATCTATCTATCTATCTGTCTGTCTGATATATACATCTATCTATCTATCTACCCTTTAATCTCTCTATCAGTTAATCCGTCCGTTTGCTCGTCTATCTATCTATCTATCTATCATCTATCCGCCTACTTACCAATCTAGCGTGCGCTGCCTGTGGTCGATAGACGAGGAGGCGGCCTCTCTATCTCTCCCTCTTGTGTCTCTGTATATCGCCATCTTGTGTATGTGCGTGTGTGTGTTCACGTCTGGTGTGTCTGTCTGGCTAGACGAGGATGCGGGCGGTGGCGCAGGCGATGCGGCAGGCGGCAAGAGCGAGGAGGAGGGTCCCGACGCCATCGTGTCGTACTTCTGGCGACTCCTCAACTCCTACAGCCAGGTGTGTCTGCCCTGCCCATCACCTAGTTGCCCCGGGGTGGGTGGGGGATGAAGGTGAAAGGGGGGAAAAGCGGAGGGGGTGTCAAGCAAACAACTTCAAATATTTCCTCATGAAACCATTCAAGTAATATCTCTCATGCGTCTGTGTGTGTGTCTGTGTGGTCCGTCGTCATCAGGCGCAACTCAAGGATTTTCTCAAGTTCGTCTGGGCGCGCGCCAGTGTGCCTGGCCGAGGAGAACCAGAGGCCGAGGTCGATCTTGTTCACCGTGCATTATCTATCTATCTATCTATCTATCTATCTATCTATCTATCCATCTATCTATCATCCGTTCATCTATCTGTCTGCTGCTTGTAGGGTATGTCTCGTGAGTCGTGTTTGCTCACCGTGCAGCTGCTGCGCGGACACGACCACTCAGGTAGCTGTTGGCCTACATGCACATACATACATACATACGTACATACATACACATATACATACACATGTGCATACATACATACATACATACATACATACATTTAATTCCATACATACGTACATTCCATACATACATAACATACATTCACACAGAAATGCCTGCATGCATACATACGTATGCTTCTTGTGGCAGGCCGACCGGTGTTCGAGCGACTGCCCTCGGCGCGTACTTGCTTTAGAGAGCTTTCCCTACCCGTATCTGCCCCACACAATACCCATACCATACCTTACCATACCATACCATACCATACCATACCATACCATACTATACCATACCATACCTGCCATGCCATGCCATGCCATGCCATGCCACGCCACGCCACGCCACGCCATGCCATGCCATGCCATGCCATACCATGCCATACCATGCCATACCATGCCATACCATACCACGCCATACCATACCATACCATACCATACTGCAATATTATTATATGATACCCATGCCATAACCATAGCCCCCATCTATATTCCGCTTGCTCACAACGTTGCCAGTGCACCTATCGTTATGAGGATCATTATTATTCTTTCTTGTAGCTAGTAGTAGTAGTAGTAGTAGTAGTAGAGTTTACAGTAGTACTAGTAGTAGTAGTTACTAGTAGTACTAGTAGTAGTTACTAGTAGTACTAGTAGTAGTAGTAGTACTAGTAGTAGTTCGAACTAAGAGGAGTTGGAAAAAGGTGCTAAGTTGTGTGACGATTGCTGAGCAGGTGTATCCCACCTACGCGATGTTGAAGGAGAAGATGGCGTTAGCGTTGGCAGAGCGTGCTGGCATGACCGGCTGAGCTAAGCTAAGCAACCACCTGCTCCATCTCGCACTACTTTTCTTCATCTAAGCAAGCGTCTTTATCTGAAGGAGCGAGCGATTGTTTACAAACTGGCTGCTTCTTTGCTTCACCTAAGCAAGCGCTCCCCCTTGACGACGACTAGTTTGATATGATTTGACCTGAACGTCACGATTGTAGAGAAATTTGACATCTTCTGTGTGGTTATTTTGGCAAGATATCAGGTACCTTCTTACATCGTTCTGAGTACGAACCACCACTTTACTCACTGATCAACCTCCAACATGATGCAACATCCGATTCGATGACATTGAGACTTACCATTTAGCTGCAGCACTGTGTCTGAATCTTCTTATTTTCCACAGTGAAGGTCATGCGAAGTTGAATGTAGATGCACATGGTTATTTATTCTAAGTTTAGGATTCTTAGACATTATTTGTGTGAGGCGACGCGGCCCGACGCCTCATTTATAATTTTACTAGATATCAACCTTAGTAGCAGTGACTGCGTAAAAATCAGTACCGTGAAGAATTTAAGATTGTTAATACCAGAAAATCGTGATGCAGCGCGCTGGCAATTAAGGTTAGCATTAATATGTTTATTAATCAGTGTTAAAATCATGTTTCAGTTTATATTTTTATATTTTGAAAATTTAATACTTCAACTTCCATTGTGCTAGCGACAGCTGCGACTTCGCTAGCACATTGTTAATTTCATGGCCGAAGGTGGACCAGGCCGGACCTGGTAAATCTTTTATAATTTTCCCGCACCGGTTGGACCTATATCCTGTTTTCTTTTCCCACTCCGCCGAAGGCAGTCTCCGTTCTATTATTTGCCCCCACTGACTTTCAGAATAGTTATTTGATAACAGCGGTGTTTATACAACTGTTACAATAACACATGATTAGAATGATGTGGACTATGCGGCTCCGAGAGGTGCTCTCTGCAGATCAGTTTATTCGTCTCTCAGACGTACCCTGTCCACTCAACTGTGACTCAATCACGTATTAATAGCAGCTCAAAACTAAACTTATGATGTGTTAGACTACTATTATTAATATTAATATAATAATCTATGATATTGGCAACTACACTGTGACTCTATTAATATCAGCAGTTCTACAGCTTTAATAAGAAACTTGAAAGGCTCCAACAGAACACGTCACGTAACTTGACTAGCCGGTGTTAGACTATTGGTATATAATATTAATTAGGTTAGACAGTACGGCCCGGTATATATAATGCGTGTCGTAAGAGCAATTACTTGTGTCCTGCCTAACTGGAGCATGTACCCGCTCTTTGTCTTGGCGCGTTCTTCTAATAAAGTTTAAACTGCAGACGATAGTATTATAAATAACTATCTAGCTTTGACTCCGGCCCCCAATTACTACTGAGTAAGGTAGTCTAACAGGCTATGAGCCTTGAAGCGTGAACGTAGCCGCCGTCTGATCATCTAGACTTTATTCAGTAATTGTTTTTTCAGCGTTTTTCGTGGCCGCGTGTGGAAGTCTACCACAGAACAAACGAACTTGTGAAAGTGCAGTAGGCTGTCACCAAAACAGATGGACTGTTGTGCGTGCGGAAGGATGCCAACTTTGAACAATCACCTGGGGTGCCACGGAACGTGCGGACTCTGAGGCTGCCACTTAATTTTTAAGCGCATCGTTCATTACGAACAACTTGACAACCCTCAATCCAGCTTCACGGAGGCTAGCAATAGTGAAAGCAATTTTGGTAGTTGAGGTTTTCTCCTACGGCTTTCGTCCTTTGCTACACTAATATGACATCTCATAACTCTGAACTAGTCAAAATGAGAATGGAAATCCCTAAGTGCGATCATGGGAAAGAATGGTAGCTGTGGGAATACACCTTTATATCAATAATAGGTGTCACACACCCAGAAATCCTATCTTTGATACCGTGTTTCCAGACTCATCCCTTAGCTAAACCACTAAACGTTTATGCTCCTCCTGACTCCCCTATCAACGCACCCTTTACGTCACCTAAAGGAAAGAAAGAAGAAGAGAGGAAGAAGAAGGGACAGGCGTGCAAGAAGAAGTAGAAGCTAAGGTCAAGAAAGAGGAGGATGGAGATGCATCAACTGAACCGCCAACCATCATACCTACCGAACTAAAATCTGAGATGCCAATGGCGACTGGGAGGAACAAGCCCAAACCGCTATTTGCATTAAGATTTAGTATTATGAGCAACAGAAGAAAGAAAAGAAAGTAAGATTGAATCGACTCCTATACGCTTTCTTACTTCAGTCTTGTGCTCATGACAGGAAGGTGATGGCTATTATGAGACAGGGGGGAACCGATGGGATAGCCTGCTTCTTGGCCCTCAAGAAACATTATGGGGGGCTTGACCTCATAAAGTTTGAAGAGGACCAAGAAGCAGTCTGTCACTCTTACCCAAAGGACCCCAGTGAGGTAAGTGCTTGGTTAGCTAACTACACTACCCTCATGAAAAAGCTGCAGGAAAAATTGATGGGCTTGATTCCTGAGATCATATAAACAGACAGCCGGATCATAAGTAATGGCTCTACCGACACCGTTACTCCGATACGGCCGGTCCTTAACTATTAATTAAGATCATTAGTTCCAACACCCCCCCTGGAACAACTTGAAGTAAATTACTAATAATATGTAAGTTACTGCCGGTCCTAATATAACTTAGAAAGTTACGCCATCTCATACTATTTTGTGAAACATAAGAAAACACAAACTCAAAACATATACTCTTACCCTCACACTCCGAGAAGTGTCAATGTCGGGGTTGGCTACCCTCCTATCCACAGCGTGTATGCATCAGCTAGAATACATACAAGGCAGCGGGCCTGTGGTATAGTCGGGCCTACCCAACGAGAAGAGGATCATAACTCCCTACTCTCCCTCAGCTACCTCACAAATGAGTAAAAGTAATATGTAATAGACATTCATATAGATCATATAAAAGTACATAGTTATAGTGATGACCTCAAAAGAAGCAATAACATAAATATGTAATATTCGTACGATAATACATATGTATATACGACAAGTATCCGCATCTATGAACATATTAATAATACAAAAATAAATTTGGAAGCGCTTTCCGTAAGGGGGTATAAAAACTTAAAAAAATTATCGGCGGGTCTGTACTTTCTGAGCAGAGGGACCCAGGTCCATCGTCTCTCGAGGAGCGATGAAACAACCTTCGTCCAACCACAACAGAGTTCCAACTTGGCATCTTATTAGATATGTAAATATGAATAAACAACATAAGATGATTAACAAATACTACTAATAACAAATTATAAGCCATGAAGGGCGAAGATCAAATAGTCCCGGAGCACGAACATACTTGAGCGGACCCGATCCCGCTTGAACCGATCTCCTCTGGGACAGCTACTCGGACGCGTCATGATCTCGCACACCGGACCCGATCCCGCTTAGGTCGATCTCCTCTGGGACGGCTTCTCGAACGCATCATGACCTCGCGCACCTTCCACCGGATTGAACTTATTTGAGGTAAATTAATTTAGAAATATTACTATCGAGGGGGGGAAGGTATAGGCGAAGTGTCCCCTTGGCATCCCGTTCTGCCTCAATACGTCGTACTCAAAAGAGCACGACATATCCAGGCGAATGCAATATCCTCCAGGTCGGCACCATGATCACCTATAACACCCCTCCTCCAACATAAAGTATGCGGGGAATACGATAAACAAAAAATCGTATAAACCGCTTCCGGGAACGTGATTGAAAATTAAAATAGCATGCTTAACTATACGTAAAATATCCGGTACTTACAGTGCGACTTCCCTTCCGAAACTTGCGAGAAATTCCTTCACCAACTTCACCGAGATTTGATCTGCCAGATAATTGAATTTCTCATACGTGAAATTTATCTTGGTAAATAAATCCGCGATATTATCCTCCGTCGGTACCCGGAATAACTTTACTACTCCCCTTTTGACCAATATCTCGAGTAAGTGATATCTTACATCGATGTGTTTGGTCCGAGACTCCCCCACTCCTCTTTCAAATAGGATGATAGTCCCCTCGTTATCCTCGAACAAGGGGGTAAAACCTTTTAGGGGTAATCCGATATCGCGAAGGTCTGTCTCAACGCTAGTAACTCCCTGACCGCTTCGTTAGTCGACACCGTTTCCGACTCAAGAATTGACTGTGCTATGACAGTCTAAAGTTTCGAAAACCATTGAAGCTACCGGTACCCTATTGAAGAGGAAGATATAACCGGAACGGGTTTTCCGCCTCCTCACAAGACGCACATTTAATCCGCAAATGCCTCCCGCTACCTCTGCCCGCGAATTCCACCTCGACTTCCCCGAGACAGAGATTTCCTCGTGACTTTCTCCCCAGCGAAGTCTGAATCAATGCACCCGACTAAAGGGTGTTAATTGATCAACTTCTCTATGTTAACTATCACGGGCACACAAAAATCGTTGATTTCCATAGCTTTGCACGCATGAAGCCCTAATGCTTTTTCAGCGGCGGACGGACCCTTCGCCGGTTTCCAGGATTTGGGGAGCCTAGGAGCACAAAACCCCTCAGACAACATCTTGACTAACCTCCTGTCACCCCTTTTGAAAAACAGTGCTCTGGGGGTCAGCAACCATAGAAACATCCTATGAGCCATGGCATAAGCGAGAGTTATCTGGGGATGGAACTGGATGCTTTGCTGCTATACTTAACGGGCAGATAAGAAGGGGACGGGTATGGACAGATAAGAAGATGAGCATGCCGATAAGACACCTAAGGTCATATTTGAGCAGGCGATGTCCTACCTTCAGGGGCGCAGGGTTCTCAGAAGTAAAAGGGGTCTTAGCTGGCACTTCCTTCATATAATCTAACTCTCCTAGGATGAGCAGTTCATATTTCCGTTGGTGCAACAAAATCCCTTTCTCAGATTGTACAATCTGAATGTTTTTGAACTCCGTGGCTTTTCCTAAGTTCTTACATCTAAAACCGTGCGTTTTCAGACTATCTACTAAAGCTATGTGATTGGCTTCAGTTGCTGCATGAAGCCCGTCATCAACATGAAAGGAGAGCAGCTGAGTGCTCAGAGGGTTACTCCCGTGCTTAACAAAGGAAGCCCGATCTAGAGAGAACGTGATGAAAGCCTGCTTTTCGATCATCTCTTTTGACATCAGGTCGTACCATAACCTTCCGGCTTCCGGGTGACCGTAAAAAGCTTTCTTGAGAAGCCATAGAAAACCCTCTCTCTCAAAACTCGGGGGAGGCTTGACATAGATATCATAATCATCTTAGCATGTAGATAGGCAGTGGTGAAATCTATATGAGCCAGAGGTCTATTCCAAAGCAGGCAGCATAAGCAATGATGAGGAGGATAGTGCGATGATGCGCGGCGGGTGAGTATGTGCGTTTAGGGTCGTATTGCAACCCTCCTTTCAGGAGGTCTCCTCTCAGAGTGATCCTAGCTTTATGGTACTCATCGGTTGTACGTTGCTGCTTGACCGTATCTATCCATTTCAGGGGGATGACGGGAGTGCCTGATCTTTTCGCTTCACTCTCTTTCCTCCATTCAAATGCTTTAAGCTCTTCTTGCTGTCTGACTTCGGTCTCTCGCGCCTGCCTTTTATCCCTCGGTTTTTGCACAACGGGAAATTCCGGGACTTGTTCAGCTACCAGGCAACAATCTATCCTCTCTTCTTTCGCACAGACCGAGACATGTTTATTCCTGGTTCTCCCGGGGACTAAGTTCTCTAGGGAAATATTTCCTTGTTCGTGAGATTTCCACCCGGGGGATGCTCGTCCTTTTCAGAGGCTATGCTAACTCTCTCCCCCTCGGCATGACCGAATTCACTGGTGACATTGGGATCTGGGCGTGCCGGTTCAATAATAGCCTGCTGAGGATGTAATACGAGGGCTGGAGGCACCGCTACTCCCCCTGAAACCTCGTACTTCAAAATTTCAGAGTCTATTATCTTCTCCGTTACTCCATCATCAAACTTAACGTTGTGAGCAGGGAATCGTTTCGTTTTTCTGGTTACGGCAGACTGATCAAGAGTAACACCCTTGCGCATAGTAGTATCCCGGGACCCACTTAATCCCCATAAGTGGCCTTAGCCCACTCTTCTCCGAACGCCCGTGCCGGGATCTGTACTATCTTCCCAGATAAGACAACTTTAAGTTTAGATTTTCTTCCCCTCTTTTCCACTACCTTGACACTATCCGGTTTATCCTTCTCCCCCTGATCTATACCACCTACGTTCCGGGAGGACGGAGTAGGAGGAATAAGTTGGGGGAGATGACTGAAATCGTGATTTTCTTCATCTGAGCTATCGTCACTATTCAGTCCTTTCAGGTGATGATCGGCTGGTTGTGTCATAGAATTAGTGGGGGCATTCGGGGTACTATCACAAACGTTAGGAACATCTACGTTAGGAGAAGTAGATGAACTGCCGCTTGGTTCTGGTACCCCGAAGCTAACTTTCTTCTCGGAATGAGTGTTGTCAGTAGACGGAGCAGGTGGTTTTGTCGATTCCCACTCGACTGAAAACGTATCCCCACCTGCTGTTCCATCAAGGCTGTTAGAAGCCTCCCGTTTACCCAACTTCCAGACATCAAACATAACATCCCGAACATTACCGTGTATTACCCGTGCAATAGGGTCATAAACCCGATAATATCCGGTATTACGTTCATATCCTAAGAAGACAACTTTTTTTCCCCTTTCACCCTTTCCTCGCCGGGCCTTGACCTTCATCACAGCAACGCAACCGCGGCCGGTAGGGCGAAGATGATGTAGATAAGGTTTGCGGCGATGAATGACTTCATAGGGGGACTTACCCTTAAAGGGCCCTTTAGACATCGGGAGTAAGTTATTAATGTAGGTGGCATTCTTCTCCATCTCCGTCCAAGAAGTTGGAGGGAGTTCAGCGTCGCTGAGCATAGCTCGCGGGGAACCACCGTTCGTTTGATGGGACCTCTCTATCTTTGATAATGCCTGTTTCTCGGCTGTAGGAGCCTCAATTAAAATAGGTTGATTGGTATCAACCCACTCCTGAAAACGTTCGTAACGACCATACTCTTGATCACAAGTAATAAATTTGACTTTCCGATTTGTGTGTCTTTCAAAGAATGTGACTGCCTTAAGAAAACACGGGAAAAATTCATTCTTATGTCGCAAGTAATAGTCGAGTTCAAAATTGGAACCGAGACATTTGACCGTAAATTCATACCGCTTACCGTCCCATGATATAGTGTTCCACCACCCCTGAGTGTCCCATAGAAATATGAACTCCTGGGTGCCGTTCTACTATATGATGGTTCTTGTGGAAGTGCGGTGCTCTTTTTATTTTATTCCTTAGACAATATTCGCACTTCATGATGCGCTCTCGCCACCCTGCTCCTACGATCTTTACCCCCATATAATGAGCCATTCTCTCCATGGCTTTGAGTCCTCTATGCTTACACTGGCGAGAATGTGTTCACTATGTGGGGGTCTAACAACAGGGTTTAATGCTTTCGACATATCACAATCAACATCATGTTCCTGTGTCCGAGAAGTGTGCGTGCTTGTATCACCGGGCATAAGCAGACAACAACCTAAACCTTGGGAACGATATTCTCCCTTCTCTGTATTCGTCTCATAAGAGAACGGAACATACGATTTATCCTCTTGACATCTCCATCCACATACACATGGGGAATCGTCACAGTATATATCGTTATAAACGGGGAGAACTGTTGATTGTGCAGGATGGCGGGGTGGGAGTCAGAACGAGATAGTAGACGGTGAAATCTCGCCACCATCTACTTTCACGTTCTGCTTTTCCAACGGTACCGGTTCGTATCTCTTATTGGGATCTAAGGGAACCATTCCCGGGGGATCAAAAACGAACAGATTGTTAGGGAGGGACCTGGCCCTCACAACAATCTGATCTTCTTTGATATGGACTGGTGATTACAACACAATCACCTGGTTGTTCTGATGGACAACTGTGAGTCCGCGCTTCAACCAAGGTGATGTGGCTACTAATCCGTAGCTCAGATGGGGGTTGTATGTGGTGTGCGAATCGTACACTTGCATCGGCTCCCCGTTTGCCCCCGAAAGTTGCATCAAAACCTTTCCCTTATACAGTAACTCGGTTTTGATACTACCTTTGGCAATGTTGAACATCTGAGGATTGTATTTCATCCTGACGAACACGTCCTTATAGGGTGATTGGGACTCGCGCCCCACTATTATTTACCCAAACCATCCCCGCCACACTCCTTTCAGGCATCTCTTTCTCATCTTCCTCTCTCTCATGCATCATCACGACGCAATCTTTTTCAGGTGATGAGGGTGAGGTGTTTGAAGTGGCGTTAAAAGAGATACTGAGTCTTGAAGATGGTGTGTTGTGGTCGTTCTTTTCCTTTAGACCTAAGCGTTGCAAGTGTTCCCTCTACTCTGACAGTTGAGTTTTGAGGTGAGGAAATGATGCAATTAATCCCCTAGCAAGGGAATCTTTCCAGTTATGGGCCACTAAGACGATGAAACTCTGAATATCAGAGTAAAGGTCCATATAGAATTCATTCACTTGCCCATCCTTCCCAGTGATGAGAGAATCCCTCACCTCTAACTCCTTTGCACCCTCTGCTAACGCTCCTATCAACCTCTGTATCTCCTCGACAGAAGGTATCTCCCCATTTCCCCCAACAATCGCCATCTTCCCCTCATCCCACTGCCATGCAAATGAAGGGTCATTCCTGATCCTGTCTCTCTCTAGCTCTCTCTCCAACCCTTGGCTTGACTCACTTGATGCAAGGCGTGGTAATGGGGGACGTAGTGTTCTTTCTTGTCTCCCCCCCTGCTCCATCCTCCGCGCTCTTACTCATCTCTTTCTTTGAGTTTGAGCGTCGTACAGATGGCTCAGGGGGAGAAAAGAACTTCAGGGAAGAAGCGGGGGAATCGTTTTCGTCACCATCTTCATCAGATATCGTATCCCCCTCACCTCTCTCTCTCTCTCTCTCTTCCTTACCTACCTGAGTGGTTCCCTCTACTGCAACCTCAACGTTCTCATCCGTTTCTGTATTTTGGTTAGAACGTTGTACAGCTGAAGTAGAGAGCATATGGCCTGTGGAGGAGGATGATGCAACATGTGAGCTGTGAGCAAAAGTAGGTCTGTGCGATGACATGCTTGAGGTGATATGAGAGAATCGGGTTGGATAGGGGGAAGGTCCAGGACCTGCTTTACCCTAGTCCATTGCCGTAGGATCCATTCCATCGGGGCTAATATCAGGGCACCTCTGAACGGTATACTCCCCCTATTCAATTGTGCTCTAATAATTGCCAATAGTTCTCCCCTTGTTTGTTCTGTGCCATTGTGATGTGAGCAAAAGTCACACCCATGCTTGTCCATCATTATCACACTGACTACCCGCTTTCTGTGCCCGGACGGCCCCAACTTTCCATGAACACCGGATTCCTTTCCTATTGAAACCCTCACACTGCTTTTTGGCCGAAACCTGGAGTGTGCTACTTCTGAGGGGCTGTGCCCATAAGTTAAGAAGAGGACCTTCTTCTTCCCGCAAATGGTTTGAGGTAGAAGCACGGGATTTCATCAGAACTTTCCTGTAACCCCCCTCGACACGGCAAAGTCCCCACCCATCCTCCATACCGTGATTGAGAGGAAGAAGTCTCTCACTTTCATGAGGAAGAAATCGTTGAGACAGTCGTCGCCGAAGAAGGTATATCTTTCCGACGTGCCCGTGCATGGTTTTCACGTCGTCGGCCGACCTCAGCTTTGATTCAGCTGGCGGGCGTCTCGGCACCGGTTCAACCTTCTCCTCCTGTTCCGACTGCAGGTGGTTGGTCGGCCCTGGCGCGATAACGTCCCCCTCGGAAGCGTCGGCTTGTTCAGCCGCGACTTCTTCGGCTTCGTTATTATTCGTATCATTCCCCTCGGCTACGGCCGACAAGGGTTGTGTCGGGTTCTCTTTCGCCTCGGCCGTCTTGTCTCGGCGCTTGGGCGGCGGACGTAAACTGTGTTCCAGCTTCTGTACTGCTTCCGTCATCGTTTCGTTACGATCCAGCATGGGATTAAAACGCATCAGCCGCCGTACATGTACTACTAGCCTCTTACCCTTTCCCTGTATTCGGTATGTCAAAACACCTACTTGTTCTACAACAGTGTAAGGGCCTTGCCACATCGGGAAGAGTTTGACGCTAACCAAGTTTGGTACCTGGGGTACGTACAGGAAGACTAAGTCCCCTTTATGGTATTCCCCCGACTCATACCTTGACTTTGTTCGGCGTCTGCTGGTTTTGTTTGTGAGCCTCTTCGGCCTCCCGCGCCTTCATGACGTAGTGTCTGGCTTCCGCCATGACTCGTAGGCGACAGGCCATCAGCTTATCATGCTCCAAAAAGCCCCCTTCCGGGAGGTTTGGTAACACCAGCTCCTCCGGAATCCTCAAGTGCTGCCCGTATACCAGGAGATTGGGGGAAGCGCCCGTGGCCTTTCCGCCCAATGCTTTCGATGCGGTGTTGTTCATGGAGAACACAAAAGACGGTAATGCCTTATGCCATATGTGCTGATTATCGCGACAATACTGCTGGAGCGCGGCCTTGAGCGGTCTATGGACCCTCTCGATTTTGCCGTTGCTCTCTGGTGAATGTGCAGTTACGTATTTCCACTTAAAGCCCCACACTGTGGACAGCCGAGCGGAGAGTTCGTTTGTAAACTCCGATCCCCGATCGCTGTACACATTTTTCGGCACTCCGGTATATCGGAAGACATGGTCGACCAGGGCCTCGCATATCGATTCCGCATCCTTTTCCACAACTGGTACCGCGAACACATAATTCGAGAAGCGGTCTATGGCTGTCAGGATGTACCGATAATTATGGGTCTCCGCTCGCGGTAGCGGTCCTACGTAATCAATATGCAAAGTTTCGAATAGGTTCTCAACAAGCTTGTATTCGCCATAAAGGCCTCTCTGAGCGTTGTTGTGTGTTGTCTTGGTTTGCTTGCAGTGTTCGCATGTGTCGACTGTGTCGGCAATGGATTTCTGTATGCCATGCCACCAAAACCTGCGTGAAATAAACCATGACATTTTATCCCTTCCCGTGTGTGAGTTGAGAACAGAGCGGTGAGTGGCTAAAAGGATCGCCTTGCGTAACTGGGTTGGTACCCACAGTGTCCACTTTGAAGGCGTCGTTTCCCACTTACCGCCTGCCCCCTTATACCACAGGAGGTTATCTTGCCAGGTCATCGTTTTCTTATGGGCTCTTATTTCTCTCGTCTCAGGATTTGCTATCGGGTCAATAGCGTGAGCAATGAAGGGGCCCCATTCCTTAGAGCTCTTCGCCAACTGACCAAACTCCTCGGGGCTCGCCACCGTCATATCCATGTCATCCAGCTGGAGAGCACTGGTGACTAAGCTTATAGGCCCCCCTGTTCGGTGTGTTTGCTCGACAGCCGCGATAATCGCCGACCGTTCAGGGTGAACATGCTGGGGTACCCAGAACGACTGCGTCTTATCCGCGAAAAATGCGTTGAAAAAGTGTTCACGTTCATGGGTCTGACCCGGCTTTATATCTCCCTCGCTGAGGATGTCCGACTGGGTGTCGATCTCCTCCAGCAGGTCTTGCCAGTCCTCAGCCTCGTGTTGCGCGCAGCACACGCGACGTATGCATTGCAGCTGGTCCAACAGTTAAGCTTGAGAATCGGGTCTATGTCCCGGTGTCCAGCTTTGCGCGTTGGTGGCCATGTATGCCATCCCCGCCGGCAACGTGTCTTTGAAATCTGCTTTATGCTCCGTGGCCGTCCAGTCATCATCGGCTGTCCATCCGACTAGGCAGGCCGTGGGAGTTTCTAATGCAAAGCGGTCTAATCCGTCGCCTACGGAGCCTTTCACCCGAGGCATCCGTGATAGGCTATCTAGGACCGTATTTTCTTTACCTTGAATGTACTCGATGGTGAAATCATACAAGGCCAGCTCCGACTGCCATCGGGCCAGTCGTCCCGTATGTTCTCGGTCCATGAGCAATCTAAGGTTGGCATGATCTGTTTGAACCAATATGTTCGGAGCACCCTACAAGTACTCCCTCAGCCTACTGAACGCCCAAACTATCGCCAACGCTTCGCGTTGTCTGGTGCAGTAGTTGACTTGTTCGGGCGTCAACTTCTTGCTGACGAACATGATCGGTCTCAACTGTTTGTGGTCAGAGTCGTATTGTTGTAAGACGGCCCCGACCGCGTATTTCGACGCGTCGGTTGCTACAACAAACGCTTCTCAAAGTCGGGGAGAACCAAGACCGATCCGCCCTCTGTGAGGGAGTCTCGTGTCAACGCCTCCTTCAGCTTTGTGTATCATCCGCCGCCTTTGGCGGCCACTCGCCATCCGGGTCGCCGTGAAGGCAGAAATAATGTGTTTTGGTTGTACGTAAACAGGCTTTGTTGCCACCATGACGCAAGACAGTACCCATCGCCAACTATACATTTGGGCCAAGGAATTTACTGCCGCGAACAGAACTATGCACATGCATGGCCAGGATGACACCAAACGTTGGGAGAAACTCAATAGATTTCTTAGTTCCAGCAGGGGCACATTACAGGCGTTTGCGCAGGTACGCTTGTAGTCCTTTTTGTTCTTCTTGTTTTTTTTCTAGTCCGCTCTGGGCATGTCTTTTTTGGGGGCCATGTTATCAGGACGAAGACCTAGTACTCTGCGCAGCCGTCCTGCAGGCGACCTATCAAAGCTTTGAGGGGGGTCGTAGCTACACACGCACGGAGCATAAGAGGTTGGCTGCGGGCATCGGACTCCCGCGGCCGACCCCAGCCCGCTCGGGGCGGGGCACGTTGCCGCCCCCCCGCGAGCCGCATATTGCAGTCTCAGCCGCGGCGGCCCCTGACCTTTGGGGCCAGTATGTACAGGCTTTGTGCGAATTTATTCAGCGGCAAGAGCAATTCAAGCCTACCCCGGCGGCGCCCGGGACTGAGGCCTACTGGGATATACTTGCCAAGGCACAAAGAGAAACAGTCTGCCAGCGATGCAAACGTCGCCGGCCTTGCAAACACAACCCCGGGGGGCACTACACGAACGCCTCCCACAAGATAAAGAAGCGTTCCGCGCTGCCCAAGTGCTGTATTGGTTGTATGCGCCCGCGGGCGGCCGGCCTGGCTTAGTCGTTGCCGAAGAGAAGAAGGAGCAGCTTCCGGTGCCCCCCGTGCTCGGCACCGCAGCAGTAGCACCCCAGCCCAAGCTGCCTGCACAGCGTGTCGACCCCCCGCCACGGCTGCCACGGGCCCAGGCGGGGGCGCGAGAAACTCGAACGACATAGATCACCGAAACTTGTTCAAGTTTATCCAACACGCAAAAAACGATTCGGTCCTAGGCGACGAGGACCATTTAAGGTGTTGGGGGATAGTTCTAAAGGCCAAGAAAAGAATCCAAAAAGGTGTGTACAACCTGGAGACTTTTCAAACAGACGACGAAACGTTTGCTGCTGCTATGACTCTGTACTTAACACACCTCTCGTCCGACACGGCTGGCAGTGGGGTCTACAAACGAGTAAGGCGTTGACTGTATTTAATGAATAATTATTATTAAAAGTCTTTTTCTTTCGGACTCGAGGCTCAACTTCTGTCCACCCAGGGGTCGCTCAGGCAGGCCTCGCGTGTTTTGGGGTTGTTGCTGGCGGCGAAGCTCTCTGGGCCGTAGCTCTGGCAGGCAGTCCGGGGCAGCTGCGCAAACGTGAAATACCCAGACTGCACAAAATCCTGACAAGTGGCCAGCAACAACGCAGGTACGTTCCAGGCACTGAGGTCTTGATTGAAGGAGCAGACGCCGTCGAAGATCCAACGGTTTTCTCCAAAGGCTTCGTCTCCTGGTATTAGCGCTGAGACGTTCCAACCGCCCAGCGGCTGGTTGAAGGCCCTGGCGTACTGAAAGTTGCCGGTCATCAGTGTGACGCGCGACATGTCCCAGCCTCTGAGGTCTTGGTTGAAGTCGCGCGTGCCGTAGAAAGCAAAGGTCGCGTATTGCAGGCTGCGTGTGTCCCAGGCGCTCAGTGGCTGGTTGAAGTCGCGGGCGCCGTAGAAGACCCTGGAAAAGCTTTGCACGGCCGAGGTGTCCAGCGCGCTCACGTCCGAGTTGAAGGCGCGCGTGCCCCGGAAAGCATGCCGCAGCGAGGTGGCGCCGGTCGTGTTCCAGTACAGCGGCTGGTTGAAGGACCACGCACTCCACAAAATACCCTCGAGGCTGCCCCGCAGGTTGGCGCCGAGGTAGCTGAGGTCTCCCGTGAGGTACTGCAGGTTTTGGAACAGGTAACTGAAGTCGTCGACGTGCTTCAGGGCGTTGGTGCCCACCGTGGGCGCCAGGTACGTCAAGGATTCCCTGCCAACCTTATTTGCCGAACCAGTGTGGAACAAGCCGTTATGCCAGGGCCGCGCTGGCAAGCTAGGGTACCAGGACGAACCCCTGGTCGTGACGCTGACCTGGCCCCAGGAGTACACAGCCTGTATCTTGATGCGGTCGTCGGTAAAACTCAGCAGCCCCTCCAGCACGCCCCGGATGCGCAGAGTGCGCCCATCGAACGTGGAGGGGCACCGAGTGGGCGTGGTGCAGCTGGCGACGCCCGGCGCTTGGCTGCAATTAACGAAACCATCACCCGTGCCAAAATCTGCTTGGAAGTCGTGCGTCCCCACGGTCAAGCCGTTGCGCCCCGGCACGCCGGGGTCGAGGTAAACTACCCCGACCGAAATTCCCGAGCACCAATAAAGGAGGACCAGGTCCTGGTCGCAGCCCAAGCCCGAGAGCCGCTGCCGCTGCGTGCCCTGCAGGGCCTGCACGCAGCCGAGCTGCGTGTACTCGGCGGGTGCCGACTGCAGCCAGACCGACAGATCGTGGCTGTAGCGCGAGGCGCCGCGCAGCAACAGACAATAGTCGAGCAGCTGCGACGCGTCCCAGCCGCGCAGGTCGCCGTCAAAGCCCACCGCGTCCGAAAAAGCAGCCGTCAGGTTGACGAGCGAACTGGTGCGCCAGCCTTCGATTCCGGCAAAGCTGCTGTTGGTGGCCGCAAAGGCAAACGACATGTCTTGCGCCGCCGACACGTCCCAGCTGGAGAGCCCGAGCGGCTCCAACAGGAACGACTCGGCGAACACGTAGCTCAGGTCCTGTACCTGGCGCGTGTCCAGCGCCGACACGTCGAGCGGCCCGGCCAGCGCGTCTAGCCCGCTGAACGAGCGGTACAGAGAAGTCAGCCCGGGGCTGGCAGGCAGTGGTGCCACGTGCGCCAGCGCCGCCAGGTTCTGCAGGTGCCGCCCGGCCGTCGCGTGCAGCTCGATC
This sequence comes from Paulinella micropora, assembly GCA_019918135.1. Taxonomy (NCBI): domain Eukaryota; phylum Cercozoa; class Imbricatea; order Euglyphida; family Paulinellidae; genus Paulinella; species Paulinella micropora. The sequence continues at coordinate 57,595 of WBZZ01000580.1, forward strand.
TCGCCCCAAGCGTGGATGGCTGTCAACACAGCGTCGGGGTCTTCCCCCGGCTGCTGTTCGCCGCCCCCGCAACTGCAGCAGACGCTGGTCGCGTTCTGCCCCAGCGTGCCCCAGGAGTTCAGGTACCACGAGCACATATTGCTATTGCTTTGAATAGAGCTCCAGGATGAAAAAACCTCAGCTTTCTCCCCCGCGTACTGCAGGCAAGTGTTGCCCCAGCCATCTGACCAGGCACCCGTGTATGCGTTACGACAAACCGTCGTAGGCGCGTACAGCATGCTCCAGCCCAGGGCAGGCCCCGCCAGGCTCACGTTGTACTCCCCCGCTGACGCATACACGTGGCGGCAGAGCGAGCCATTGTTGTAACACTGCTCGGGCAACGAGCCGTCGCCCCAGTCCACCTCGAACCCTGCGGGTTGCTGTTGCAGTTGCTGTTGCAGTTGCTGCACCCCCCGGCGGCGCTGTACCTGGACGCCGCCCAGCGGTAGCTGATATACTCCGCCGGCCGCGCTCACGTTAACCACCAGCAGGGCGGGGCCCTTGGGGCTCGGTGAACCTGACACCGAGCTCGACAAAGACACCGAACTTGACACGGACACCGAGCTCGACAAGGACACCGAGCTCGACGAGGACACCGAGATCGACGAGGACACCGAGCTCGACCAGGACACCGAGCTCGACCAGGACACCGAGCTCGACAAGGACACCGAGCTCGACCAGGACACCGAGCTCGACAAGGAAGTCCCGTAACGGTTTGACAAGGTCCTGGAAGTTCGGAATAAATTCCGAGTACACCTGTGCCATACAGAGGAAGGAATGCAGCGCTGTGCGTGTGTTTGGGCGTGGAAGGGAAGGGATAGCGTCCCGCTTCTCCGGCTTCAACACTATTACCCCATCCTTGACTCTGTACCCTAGATAATCGATGTGGTCCTTAGCGAACGAACACTTCTCTAGGTTCAACCTGAGGCCGAAGGCTTCTAGGCGTCTCAAGATGTCCGACACGTGAACCAGGTGCTCCGCTTCTGTCTTTGAATAAATAACGATATCATCGATGTAACAAAAGCTATACTGGTTGGTATGTCCGTAAGTTTCGGTGAACTTCGGATCACCGTACTTTGGGTCGGACAGAGCCTGATTCATGCAATCCTGAAAGATAGCCGGGGCAGTTTTCAATCCCATCGGGAGGACTGTCCACTGGTACAGTCTCCCGCCGGCGGCAAAGGCCGTCAGTGCCCGACTCTCCACATCCAAAGGGATGTTCCAGAATCCATTCTTCAAGTCTAGCTTTGTAAAGAACTTAGCATCCCGGAGTCGGTTGAGGCCATCCCGCATACGGGGGATTGGTGCATCAACGCTCTTGATGATCTTATTGAGCCTCGTGTAATTGATACAAAATCGTTGCTTGCCATCCGGCTTTGGCGCAAGCCGAACCGGTGATCGGTACTCCGACCATGACGGTTCTATCAGCCGTTTAGCCAACATATCTTGGATCATTTCCTCGCAGATCTGCTCCTCCTTGTAACTGAGGCGCGATCCGCGGAGACGAGGCATCGTCTGTCCCACTTGTCGCTCTATCTTAGCAGCAGTGTGCGTCACGCCGCCGGCTATAAGGGGTCCAAAAAGTGTTTATTCTTCAGAAACTGTGCCTTGAGATCCCGAACAAAGTCTGGTGACCCTGACTGTCGCGCCACGACTTCGTCGATGATCTGTTCGACCGGTTTCTGGTCTCTTGGATCATCCGGGTACTCTAAGATGGAGTCCGGATCCTCAACCTCATCCTTCGCGTCCCTGCCTGGGTATCGCGTGGTGGACTGGTTGTCCCATGTTGCAAATTCCTGAAGTTCTACTAAGATATCGGCGTCTTGTTTCGCTGCCGACTTGTGAAAGAACCCCGGAAATATCTGAAAAGCAATCTCCCGCATGTCATCCACCTTTCGGATCAGTAGTTTGGTTCTGTATGCCAGACCATCCTGCCTTGATCCTAATCGGAATGCCATGAGTGGTTCAGCCTGTCGACTAGGTATCGGTATTGGGTCATCGACCACCCTATCCAATACATCCCTCCACCACATCACGGTGGGGTGTATCGGGAGTATAATGGTGATGTCTTCGCCCCGATCCAACCTGTCAGCCAGGAGTTTCGGCACCTTCGATAGGTTCTCGGGCTGTATGGGCTCCGATCCCTTATACCATAGTTTTAACTTTTCCATCACATTATCGTCCTCTGTGAGGCGCTTAGATGCATGGAAAACCAAGCTCGATTTGACCCTTATGAATTCATGTGGCCGTTTCTGCCCACCCCCATATAGGTAGGTTTGGTCAAAGCCGTGCCATGATTCATCCTGCTTCCGCAGCAGCAAGATTTGGGCCTCACGCTCAGCTGCTAAATCCTCGAAGCCCGCCCATGGGCCAGTCAGCTCCGGGACATAAGCATTCGTGTATACCCATGCTGTGCCAGCGGGCGTAACACGCTGCTGTGTCCGTATATCATGCGGTATGGGGGGTGCGGGTGGGATCAAGGTCATCTGCGCTCTCCCCCTATACGTGATCTACCGGACGTTCTGGACTAGGGTTAAGTATGGGGTATTCCGCCACATGTCGGCCCCTTCCACCCTTCCATACTTAATAACATCCTGCCCTAATAAAAGCTGAGCTTCCATCATTTTTAGATCAGGTTTACCCAGCACTATCGTTCCCGGGAAATCTGGCACCACCAAGACGTGTATTGTGTATGTCATACCAGTCGGGAATTCCACCGTCAACGGAATACGACCAATGATCGCACTTCTTCCGTCGTTAGCACCCCGGATATATCCGAGCTTCCCCTCGCGCGTGAAATCGAATAACTTTCCGAATTTATCAATAAATCTTTTACCCGCGAAGGTGATTTGTGCCATGCTATCGTTACCGGTGTCCAGGTGGGCGTTGAGCTCCCGCCAAAATAGACGGGTGTAGCTCATGTCCCTTGCCTCCGCTGCAGGGAGGTCCTGGGGTTCGGCTTTCGAGATGAGTGCTTGTTGCAGCTCCATCTCAGCATACCTGCGCGCCATCCGGCGTTGGGCATCGCCAAGCCTGTCCGGGTCCACCAAGGGTGTTAGTCCCATCTGGCTTATGACCGCCGGAGCAACGCTTGGGCCATCCCGTGGGCCCGGGAGCATTACAGAATTCTGTGCTGTGAATGGTGATGCAGTATACATGTTGTCTGTGTGTGGGGGGAATGCATGGTCAATATGCGGTATATTCGGGTGATTAACATCGGAACCGGCCACCGTTCCCGGGGCTAGTCGAACATCACGACCGAGCAAAGACCGTTGAGGTGCTATTTGTTGTTTTGCCCTGGCTTTTAATGTTAATCACCTTGTTCTCAAAAAGGGCTGTTTTCTGTAGTGAGGCGACTGGGATGGAACCTGCCTTGCTTACGCAGGTGTCCGCTGTGCGGACACGGCAACTTAGCCCGTCCATTTTACCATCATCCTCACTAGCCGCCTGTGCGACATCGTCTTCGGGTGGAGATGGGTGAGGTCCGCCTGTACATTGTTGCGGAAGGTCGTCACCTCAGGTCAAGGTGTACGGCCACGACTACTGTTGCGCCCCTCTGTTATCTCTTCGCTCACCCCTGCCGAAGCAGTACTATTGACTGTGATCGAGAGGTCTGTGACCCCCGCAGTACTATTTACTTGCGGTGTAGAAGGGAGCACAGCAACCCTAGCCGTCGGTGACTCGATACTGACTTGTGTCACCCGACCTGGCGTTGGTGTAGCAACCGTTCTTACTGTCGTATCTACCACTGTTGCGGGTGGGGACACAGCAACCCTAGCCGTCGGTGACTCGATATCGGCTTGTGTCACCTGACCTGGCGTTGGTGTGGCCTCCGTTACCATCACCCTATTAACTAGTGTTTCTGTTACTACTGCGCCTGTCCCGACAACTAGTCCATCACCCTCTGCGGTGGCTATCGTTTCCAACGGGTGTGCAAAACGCACCCGCTTACGTGCCCCGGGGTGTGTCCCTTCCGTTGATTGTCTAGGACTTGAGTTTGCGCTTCTTGTAGGACTTGTGTCCTGCTGGCTGGCCTTGGCCTGCACAACACATGTGACGTGTTGCTTGCGTTTGCGTTTGCATTTGCGTGCTGTGGGCTTACCCATCTGGCTCAGGAGTGTCCTGCCCGGGCATGTATGCCGAGAACTTGTCGGCCGCCGGGAATTGGCTCTTGAGCATTTCGGCCTCAGCATCGAAGGCGGCGCACCAACTCGCCACGTGCCCGTTTGGCATCAGAGAGACCCGTCCGTGTTCATCAACGTCCGGGAATGGCAAGTTCATGTGTGCCTGCTGTTTCGGGCAGGGCACCCAATCGCCATCTTCCGGCCTTTTGACCTTTGACTCTCCCGCCTTGTATCGGCGTATGTACCGTCTCATCGCTATTGGGTGCTGCGGGGTGCCCGGGAATGTGTGCCATCGCTGACACGACTTTCCCATAAGGCAGGGCCATACCTAAAATCGACGTTCTGGTAAGCAGTTAAAAGCCAGTGCGTGATGAAAATAATCACACAAAGTATTAGACTTGACCTTTGGCGGGTTGCCAAGGTCGTTTAACCTCTGTATCCCGTACGGACAATGAGCCGGACCAGGATCGATGGCTAATGAGCTGAGAGGTTGATTGGTTTGCCGTGGGATCGTACGTGTTTTCTTTTTCTTTGTCACCGACTGACGTGAGGGCGGGGCCCCTTGTGTCTGGCCAACCGGCGGTGGTGCGGGGGGTAACATGGGGGGTGGTAAGGGCGGTGATGAGTAGATGGGCATGGTAAACTGTGGTGCCTAGTATGAGGTGGTGATGTCAAGCCCACCGGTGGTGGAGAATGAAATCCCGAGTGGATTGTTGGGCATATGGGTTAGAGCTACCCCCCGCTGGAGAAGATGTAGATGCAGATGCGTATGGGTTTGGAGAATGTCGCGGCGTTCGAGGAGCTCGATGAGCTCGACGACGATGACCAGTATGGGTTAGGTGAACTCGAGGGGGATCTCTGATAGGAGCTTGACCCCGTATAAGAGTGGTCTCCCCATGAGGTGGATGTGACGAAGGACAGTATGTCGAACTGTGGTTCGTTTGCCTTGGCCTGATGATCAGGCAACGACAATCCTACAGCCTGCATGGCTTGCAGCAAGATGTTTGCTCTCCGCATACGTTCTTCCTTGTCCGATTTAGGGCCGAAGATCTTCTTCACAAAAGTTGCATCCCACGCGGATACTTCGACCAATCGGTCAACGCGAAAACTCTGAAGCAAGAATGCGCGGTCATCGGCATCTTGTGCCTGTGACAAGACGTTTCGAATGTATCTCTCCCCCGTTGTTCGACCTTTGGTGGTCGTTGCTCTAGCGATGCCCTTAAGGACTGCCACCAGTAACATCGCCAAATCCGCGCGAACAAGGGGCGTGATCAACTTTTGTGGAAGGCCCACGATTTCGTTGTGTGGCACATCGGCTTCCCACATGCGTTGTGCCATTGCTGACACCAGGTCGGCGACGATAACAGGGTCGCACATGAAACCCCAGTTGGCTCCCTTTACAAATTGTTCGAGCAGGTAATGAGGTCGCCTGGGAGGTTTCAATTGTCCCCCTTGGATCAATCGACCCGCTTCCTCATCCCATTGTGGCCACTTGTGCGTTAACAAGTCTTGGGATGCCCAACGACTGGCTTTGTTGGCTAATATCTGTTTAGTGTCAGCAGCGGTTAGGCTGAACTGTCCAATCGTGCTGTCTAGACACGTATAGCCCAACAAAAGCAAGATACCTTCGCCGTAATCGATATTGACTTGCGGGTTATACTTGCCATAGTCAAAGGTTGCGGCCTTGTCGAGCCGAGTCAGAGCTCGTTCGACCAATTTGTCCTTCTCTTTCTTTTGTTCTTCCGTGGTGTTTGGAGGTCGGTTGTGTCCGCCACCCCCATTGTTTCCCGGGGGCGGGACAATTACCGTCTTGTGAAAATAAACGAAGGTCGTTCCCTCTGGGACGACCGTTGCTCTGCCATCATTGCAATATGTGACATGAACCTCGTTCGCTGGGCGAATTTGGAGGAGTTGATTTTCTACTAGCTAGTTTGTAGCCTACAAGTAGAAGTATCAAAAGATATTTTGTACAAGTGATGAAAAACACTTAAACATATGAAGTTACTATGTATATACTTAGATAGCTATGATATGCTTTGTGCTAAGAGATATCTGATGCACTCAGGGAACCCTCCCTCTGAGCTTTTTCCTAGGTTGGCCTGGAGGCAGGTAAGTCCAAGATGTCGGAATGTCAAAAGGTTTTGACCAGTTTTCTTCTAGGTTTCATGTGTTTTTTAGCTTTCCCCAGAATTCAAGCTATAGTGTAGTTGAACCCCACCCCCCACCCCCCCAACTCGTTTATGAGCTATAGGAGCAGTAATTCTTTTCATAATAAACTTTTGTTTGCTTTTTCATCTGCCCTTGAGGGACTGTTTTCCGGCCGACACTGTGTTTCTTAGAGATGTTGAAAATTTTCCGAAATTCAATCAAATTATTTATTGAGACGTGTTGTACAACATTTCATAATTCAAAAGCTAACAAGATAACAAACAAAGACAGATTCTTTAATCATAATCGCGGTTGTAAACCATTTTTTAACCACATTGATATAGAAAAAAAATTGCTCCCGACCTGCCTTTTTGTGAATTTTTTTCCACACGTAATGGTGCTTTTTTTCACAACTTCAATTACAGATTTCTCAAAAACTACTAAAGATAAGCATATGCTCACCATAGTGAAATATTTCAAGAAATATATGAGGAATCCTATGCGTAAATAATAAATTCAAAAAAGTCAAAGCCATCACTAAGGACTTTTTCATTATGTTGAATTTACATATGATGATTCTCATTATTAAATGTATTATCATTGAAGATGAATTCTTATTACATTTTCGGTTCAACTTTGAAGAATACTTCCGGTTATAAACATATAGTGGGATAACTGAGGTTATGGGGTGAGCTTCAAGTTGATGCTTGGACCCCGCTGTGACGATATAGAATTTAATGAGATCGTCCTCTGTTCTTCCCTGTACCTTCCGAGTAAAAAGGGGTGGAGTAAAACAGAGAATTAACAACGTTAGGCTGGATGAGTTTCCTTAAATAAATGCATTTCAAAGTGTTCAGGACTTAAAATATTGTCGTTGATCAACTGATGGGACGGTAACAATCCCCCTCCCCCCCCTCCGAACAATCCGACTCGCGAGAAAAAAAGGATTAGTTAAAAGAAAATGAACCCATCACGACAACTTATTTCTTTGTGCCTTATCATCCGCCTGATTCTGGATCCGCAGCCCCACCGATAATAATTGCGAGAGCAAAGTATGATCGAGTTCCCTCTATCGGGCAAAGAAAATTAACTCAGCTTCCACTTGAACTGTACACTTGAGACGACTTGTCCCCTCAAAAGGATACCTAAAGCAATGAGAAGTCTTTCTTGGAAGCTGGAGGCCGTCGGACTTGGGAAAAATCCCGAAATTCCTTCGAAAATCCTTAAGGAATCCCAGAGTCCCGGACCAACCCCGACCTTACCAATCACTACAAACTCGTGCCGCTTGCGGAGCCGCACTGCAACTCAGCTCAAAAAGAAAGAATTGTTGAGAAATCATAACTTGGGAGGCTGTCGGACATGGGAAAATAATCTAAAATTCTTGCAACCCTAGTGGCAAAGCATCAAGAACCGGAACGGCCCCGACCACACCAAGCGCTACAAGCGAGAACTTCCTGCTCGCCTTGGGCAATAAAGCAAGAATACAGAACGAATCGATAATAACATATGACCTGGAAGGCACTCCGACTTGCGGAATAGCGTAAAAGAACAGTAGCACACAAGGAGGAGGAGAAAGAATAGGACTAAGAGGAGAGTAACCAAAAAGAGGAGATGGAGGAGCAGGAGGAGGAGCAGGAGGAGGAGCAGGAGGAGGAGGAGCGGAAGGAGGAGCGGAAGGAGGAGCAAGAGGAGGAGGAGGAGGAGGAGGAGGAAGAAGAAGAAGAAGAACAAGAAGAAGAAGAAGAAGAAAAAGAGTCAGAAGAATCAAGAACAAGAAGAATCAAGAAGAAGAAGAAGAAGCAAGAAGAAGCAAGAAGAAGAAGAAGAAGAAGAAGAAGGAGGAGGAGGAGGAGGAGGAGGAGGAGAGGAGGGAGAAGGAGGAGAAGGAGAAGTAGTAGTAGTAGTAGTAGTAGTAGTAGTAGTAGTAGAAGAAGAAGAAGAAGAATCAAGAACAAGAAGAATCAAGAAGAAGAAGAAGAAGCAAGAAGCAAGAAGAAGAAGAAGAAGAAGAAGAAGGAGGAGGAGGAGGAGAGGAGGGAGAAGGAGGAGAAGGAGAAGTAGTAGTAGTAGTAGTAGTAGTAGTAGTAGTAGTAGAAAAAGAAGAAGAAGAAGACGACGACGAAGAAGAAGAAGAAGAAGAAGAAGAAGAAGAAGAAGAAGAAGAAGAGAAGAAGAAGGTGGTATGTATGTATGTATGTATTTATTTATTTATTTATACATCAATACATCAATACATCAACACGTACATACATACATACATACATACATGCATGCAAATGCATGCATGCATACATACATACATACATACATACATACATACATGCATGCATGCATGCCATGCATACATGCATGCATGAATACATACATACATACATACATACATACACACATATACATACATGCATACATGCATGCATGTATGCATACATACATACATACATACATACATACATACATGCATACATGCATACATGCATACATGGTGCATACATACATGCATACATACATACATACATACATACAGGCATGTTACATGCATTACATACATTACATACATTACATGCATTACATACATTACATACATTACATACATTACATACATGACATACATGACATACATTACGTAAGTTACCTACGTTACCTACGTTACCTATAATATTATTACCTATATTACCTACATGACCTAAATGTAGGTAATGCAGGTAATGTAGGTCATGTCATGACCTACATTACCTACATTACCTACATTACCTACATTACCTACATTACCTACATTACCTACATTACCTACGTTACTATATTACCTATATTAACTACGTTACCTACATTACATACATTACATACATTACATACATTACATACAGTACATACAGTACATACAGTACATACAGTACATACAGTACATACAGTACATACAGTACATACAGTAGATACAGTATATACATTACCTACATTACGTACATTACATACATACATACATGACATGTATTACATACATTACATACATTACATACATACATACATACATACATACACTCACTCACTCACACACACACACACACACCTACACACACACACATTACATAACATACATACATATATACATACATACGTACATACGTACATACATGCATACATACATACATACATACATGCATACATACATACATACATACATACACTCACTCACTCACACACCCACACACACACACACACACACACACACACCTACACACACACAGACACACACAGACACACACAGAGACACACAGAGACACACAGACACACAGACACACAGACACACAGACACACAGACACAGGCAAACAAAGCAACGTAGGCTTAGCAGAGATCCCCTTATCAACACCATCCGATATTGCCATGCAAAGACAGCAACTACACTGCCGAAACAAGTCGAACTATTCAGGTCGAGATGGAAATAGCTGCTTACTACCTGGGAAATCGGATGCTGTCTTTAGAAGCTCCCGGGGCTTGCTCTAATCTTGTCGGTTTGGTTTGTTAAGGTCACTGCTCTGAAGTTGGGCCAAATCTTTCCCGACTTGTGCCCTGATCAGAACCTTATTTCCCAGGACAAAACTGTGGTATCGTTTCCTATTGTCGGACGAGGCGTTCGCTCTTAATTCAAGGAGAGGGTGGCTGAGAACGAAGTTGACAATAATATTCACATGTGACGAAACCATGGGAAAATACGGTGGCTAAATGCATTTTTTCCCCGCTGGGCGGCCGGGTTACATTCGTGACGCCAGCTTTTTCCACCTTCCCACCAACTTGGTTCTCAAGCACCAGAAAACCTGCTGGTTGAGCAGCCAACATCAACCGCATGATGCACATATCCTGTGGACCTTTCCCTCTTGTTGGTTTCCTCCCTGCACACTTTTTCCAAGCTCCTGAGCCCCTCTAAGTTTGCTCTATCGAAAACAGGACTGCCAATTGCTTGACGACTGCTTTCACCCCAAGCCTGGCTTCCTTTGTGCAACCATTTATATATTCATATACACACATATCATGAGAGTGTGAAGAACCAGTTCATCCGCCAGCAGCTTTCTGTTTCCATCACCTTTGCTGGCTTCCTCCGACCACCTCGGAATGTATTTTTCCTCTTACTTGCACCCAGCTGCCCCGTGCGTCTCGGAACAGAGTTACCTTTCCGCTCCACTGGTTGGACACATCGGTCTGAATCCTGAGCTAACTGATTCCGGTCATCCCCGTACGAGGGCATGCGCTTTCTCTCCTCCAGTCTTATTCGAACTCATCACCGTCTTTTTTTTACTCAATTTTTACCAGTTTTTCGCTTTTTTCAAATGCAAACTTCATCAACGGGATCGCAGGAGGAAAAGTGGCCAAGGACTTGGCCAAGCAAGGATGGGGGAAACCACCCGTGGTGTATGAAGACAAAAAGGGAGCGATTGATCTGGCCACGACCAACATTTACCGTCAGAAGTTGGATCACATTGACCTACGCTACCGCCGCTTATGTCAACGCTATGATTCTGGCCGGGAAGGCAATGTCGGAGAAGATTGGTTCCGCAGACAACTACGGCGATATCAATACTAAGCGGCAGCGGGGACCAAAGTACTCAAAGTTGATTGAGAGGATTGCGCAACAGTGAACGGTGCCAGCTGATGCGCATTTTACCGGTTCGGTTATAAAAGAATATATTTATTAATGCCTATCCTTTTACTCAACCAATTCCAACAACTGTAGGCATCACCCCCCGGATAGCCGGTAAAAAGTACAGTTTTTTGGGTGTCAGGTGCACCTAGTTTTTTTCCCAGTATTTCAATATCGTTTGGCCGGCTTTGACCTAATGCCATTTTAACCGTGGTCTGTGGCCGCTTTCTTTTTCGGCTTCACTGAGCTAATATAACGAGACATCATTCTCCTTTGGGGGATTTGTGTCTGGTTGTATTACCGACTTTTTATCGAGCTATCTTCAGGGAATGTAACATTGGAGTCACCAGCACAAGGCTGATTTCTTTTCTGGCTTGTTTTTGGAACAGCAGAAAGAAAAATTGGACAGACCTATCTCTTCTGAGTAGGTGTTCCAAAAAACAAATACTCCAGCACATCCCCACACAGCTCCTTTTGCAAAACCAGACGTCTAGGCGTTTGTGAGTAGGTGTCTCAGTACCCTCTACACAGCCTGTATCTGTGTCCTCATAAGGAGGTTCTTGTGTTCTCTCTTGAGACAGAGACAGAGTGGTCAACAGACGTACAAACAAACACTCACAGTTACAAACAAACTTGAAGGACACGAGCGTGGTACTCCTCCTTTCAAGTCTGTGCACTTAGTTGCCTCTCAAAACACATACATCAGAGTATTTTTGCAAATCTCTGACTGTTTTTTGACAATAGGTCTGAACAAGTGTCAGACGACAGGTCGACTTCTCAAGGAGTGCTTCTCGAGCCTCTTTGACATTATCTGTACGTAGGTCCTCGTACCTCATAACAGATACAACAACAAAAAGAGAAAAAGAAAAGAGGAGTGGAGAAGGAGATCAGGTTTTCAGAGAAAGTCGTATAGACTACTTCTTTCTCACAAACAAAAACACATAAGACATAGAGGTGAGACTCTCTCTCTCTCTACACTGTCTTTTCATCTTTCCTCTCTATTCGTTCCTCAGAGACGAACAGAGTAATTACGGAGTAGAAACATCTATCTCCTTTGTATTCCTTCAGAGACCATGTCTTCTAGGTCTGAAGAAGCATATTGGAATGAAGAAGGAGGAGAATGAGAGAACCCCAATAGACCAGGAGGATAACGTTGGCCCTCTTGGGGATGGGGGAGATCTGGCAGTGCCTTCCTATGAAACAGGAGGACCAGAGGACCGACTGCTCGCCCCTGGGCGGATGGGAGAGTCGGAAGTCGAGAAGGAGAGGAGCGAGGAGGAAGCAAGGTTTGTGGCCGAATATGGCAATCTAAGTGAGAAGGAGTTTGAGGATAAAATAGGGAAGGATGAGGCCTATAAATGGCTATTCATTCCCCCAGAAATACAATGGGGAGATCCCTTGAGAAAGGAGGATATCTGTTACCCCCTCCCAAAACAAGCCCTGTCTCTTGCAAAATTCCTCAGAGACGACAGTGCACAGTTACAGGTGCAACATGTCTCATTTGGGGACAATATGTCTTTACTGGAGCTTCTCGACCTCACATGGAAAGTGTTCGAGTGTGCTATACTCTATGAGTACCAGTCTAACAAGACTGTCCTGCCATGGGATTCAAGAGCACTGGCTAGGTTGCTCGATCCTGGTCAGGATATCGAATCAATCAAAAGAGGGGAAGGGGAGTTTAAGTCCAGGAACGTCCGAGGACAGATTAATGTCATGGATATACCCCTGAGACTTATGGAGATCAAGTTGGTGGACTTGAATAAACTCCAACAAACCCCGATTTATGGCAGGGACCTTCACCCGGCCCTGAAAGAAATAGAAGGCGAAGCTGGAGGGGTGACGAAGATTAAGAAGTTGCATGCGGCCTTGCAGAAGGACGACGCATGGAAGAGGTGGGCTTTCACCAAGGATCATACGATCTTGGAGGAAACGGCCGCACCCGCCCTCACCAATAAAGCGGGAGAGAAGGAGTTGGCGGAGAAGGCTCTGTTCCTTCGGAAGGCTGCCGAGCTCATGTCTTTTTTTCATCATGCTCAAGACCTGCATATCAGGGAAAGAGCAGATGAGAAACAAAAGAAGGAGTTGGAGGCAAAGATTGCATTGGCTAAGGCGACGGCTACGAGACAGGCACCTTCCTCTGGGCCTTTTATGTCTCCCCCTGGGTACGTCCCGTCAGCCCATACAGCCCCTCCTGCCCCTACGACTAGCTCAGCGCCTACCACTGTCATTGTCAACAATAATGACAAGAAGGACAGACAGGCTATCATTAACGCCTTCCAAAAATATACCAAGTCCGATGCCACTGCTCTGACGCTGTTCGCAGAGACAGCGAGTCAGAAGGACACGGATGCGAAACTTCGAGACAAGCTCCGAAGAATTGATGCTTGTATGAAGCAGCATCCAACGGACGAAACACAGGAGTATGAGGCGTTGTCCACCTTGTTGGACCCATCAATCCTCACACAAGGATTTGATGTTGTGGAATACAAGGCGTTGCGAGCGGTAGAGGTGTCGGCTAGGAGAGCAGCCTCAGACCTGCAGTGCACGGTGCCAGTTGCCGTCCTCTTGCAATACTTTAAAACTCATGGGTATCAGCATCTGTGTACTGGTACTTTGATTGGGTTTGAGATTTTTCAAGAGGTGAACGAAGGGCTGGGCATTAGCGCGAGGTTGGCAGCGATCCTCACTGAGGTCAGCGCCAAGTACGGGCTCTTTTATAGCCGGAAGTCTATCATTTTGTACTTCCTGAGTGCTTTGTGTGCACGACACCCGAGCAAGCTCTCAAGGATCATACAGTCCTGTCCGACCTTCGCGGCGGTGAAGACGGCGGATTTTTTAGAAACGAATATATACGAGAGGGCCGTAGCGGCTGTTCAGCCGAGCGACCTGTATAGGGAGGTGCTCGAAGCGTGTTCCGACTTGGACACGGCCACCGAGTCATTCTCCAGTGCCGCGACACAAGGGGTTGGAGGTGCTCAAGCAGCACATACAACTCGGTCGGCGGGTCAAAAGAGGGCGAGAGACGAGCCGACGCCGTGCTACCGCTATTTTTCATATATGGCGTGTAAGAATGAGGCGAAGCATGGAGTAGGCACCTGTCCACACAGTCATGACTCTGACGATGACAGGATGCGAAATATCTTCCTGAGAGAACTCAAAGGCTCAAAAAAGGAGCAGGCCTTATACAGAGTTTACAAGAAGGAGTTGGTGGAGAGGAGGTGGAATGCAAATATGGTCGCGGACGGAGAGTTCCGGGAGGCCATCATTTCTTCCTTGAGAAGATGAAGAGAAAGGAGGAGAAAGAAGCAGCGGGCCGACAAGCGGCGCCGACTAGAGGAGGAGAGACGAGAGGAGCGTCACGAGGGTCCCGAGGGACACCAAGAGGATGGGCATCAAGAGGTCGGGGCTATCGGGGAAGGGGAAGCCGGACCCCAGCGCGCCCTCCCAGAGGACACGGATACTGGAATTATAGCTCCAGTTCCAGCTCCAACTACCCCCAGCAAGCTTATACCGCTGCGGAGGGGGGACGTCAAGACGAAGACACTGGCTCAGGTGAGCGTGTTGAAGTCCTAGAATGACGGTAGGAAAAGAGGGAGGAGGAGAAGAGAAAGAAGGAGATAAAAACTGTTCTTTTTAATCCGACAGTCACATTTATGCCTACTGTTGCTGAACAGGATACGAACGGTTCCGTTCCTCCTAGACGTGAAGTTGAAGGCACACAGCCTCATAAGCCTCAAGGTAAGCATTTGCTAGTTCATCCTTCGAGAGCTAATATGATAAATGATGCGAATAGGAAGGCGAAGAAGGCGATGGAGGAGAGGAAGCCGCAACTGAAGGCTAGGTCTCCGCCTACGAAGAAGCAGTGGACCGTTCCCCCGCCAAAGGACGCAACCGTCTCTACGGTAGACAAGTGTACATCTAGTGTACCGGACTCTGTCAAGCGGACGCTTGAGATACCGGAAGCCCCGGAGACTCAAGAAGTTAAGTTGGAGGAAAAGATGGAAGAACGGAAGGAGAACAAGGAACTTGAGCTTAGACTCAAAACCCTAGAACAAAAAATTCATGTGCTAGCGGCTAGTATACATAGACCGGACGCGCTAGTATGCTACACTGACCTCTTTTGTGAAACTTTACAAACCACATTAAAAGTTGGTAATGATACGATGGCGAATATTAATATTGTCGGCCAGAAGTTTTTGAATAGTCACCGGACATGGGTTGACAAAAATATTAGAAAAACAAAGAGGACCCTAAAAGGGGTAGGCAGCCGTACGGAAATTACGGGCATCGTCACATTAATTTTCAAATTGAAATCCGGTCGAGTATATCGTGCGGACCTCTATGTTGTCCCCGATTACCACGGTTCAATCCTGCTGTCGTATGACCAATTGGCTACGATGGGGGCAGTGATCGATTGCGCCGCACGGCGAGTAATTTATGGAGTGAAGAATGGAGAGAAGGAGGATATTAATCCGATGACTGCTACTGACTCATGCGAGGCTTTTGAGCTGAGTCTAGCAACGGAGAGAAAAAGGTTGGCCTTCGTACATGAGGCAACTGAAGCCTATGTACACCCCTATGTCACAGTGCCGGAGGAACTGTCCTGGACCGACAATTGGGAGACGGAGATGCAGGCGTATACGGTTACGATTCCCGCATGGGGCAAAAAGTCTATTGATGACTTAATCGTAGCGCGTAATGAGGAGATAATATGTGTTGCGAAACAGTGCCCGTCGTTGGCCAGATTCGCAGAAGGTGGTGGGGCAGATGTCCATATTACTAATGGCTACTGTTACCACGCAAAGATGTCAGATGAAAAGAGAGAGGCGTTTGTGCCAAGGAGAAAGGGGCGTATCCCCGATACTCCAGAGGATGACATTAAAACTTTTATCACGAACTTTTGGGGCGATGTGCCTACCTGGCCGCGCTCATTAACTGAAGTGAAAAAGTGTCTACGGACTCTATTTGAGAGTAACAAGCCGTATACTGTCATTCTGCCGTACAATGAGAAGGCGATATGGGCACAGGAGATAAGGGACCGGCTTATTGATCATCCTATACCGGTTCCCTCTCGCAAGCAACAGTTAGTGGTGGCTTGTCGACTCGGGTCTCGGGAGCAGAGCAGTGCATACAAGCGGAAGCTCAGAGCCCAGGACAAGTTGAAATTGATTCCTCAAGCTTTCACATGCTTTGATGGTTTCTACACCCGTAAGGCTCCGATACAATACGCGAACCTTATTGATATGCTTGTCGGACTCGGTCATGATGATGAGCCGGACACAGTCATGTATGAACGGACGGGACTGGACTACTTGTCCGAGGAAGATTTGAGTTTGGAGGAGGACTTAGCGCCCCTCAAAGAACATAAGAAGATGTCGGAGGAAGATTTCCAAGCGGCGGCGCGGAAATTTTAGAAGAAGGAGTTGGTACGGAGAGAGAGAAGGAGCTTCTCAAAGCTAAGATGGAGGCGTACAGAGAAATTTTCGACCCTCCTCGGGCAGGTGGTGTAAAGTCCGAGGACTTCACTGCTGTCGTTTACAAGATACCGGGTGCGGAGCCATCTCCGGCACCACGGAGGGCAAATTTGAGCATACATGAGGCGAAGATAGCGGAGGAGAACGTGAGACAGTTGCTCAATGAGGACTTTATTGAGGGATCTACATCTCCAATTGTCTCTCAACCGAAAATCGTCCCCAAGCCAGGAGGAGAATGGCGTTTGACGATCAATTATGCCCTTGTGAATAAGGTGCTAGAGGAAGAGAGAAATCCTCTGCCGACCTTAGAAGAGGGCAGAAGAGTGCTGCGGAATGCTAAATTCTATTCGGTCATTGACCTTAAGAACGGCTTCTGGCAGATACCACTGGACGAGAAATCCAGATGGCTGACTGCATTCGTGGTTGGTATGGAAATATACCAGTGGAAGGTGCTTCCGATGGGACTCAAACAGGCCCCGGGGCTCTTTCAGAAGGCGATGCAGAAGATGTTGAGTGGTCAATATGACGACCAGTCGGAGGATGGTTTTATGAGAAGGAGAGGACAGAAGGCGGGAGAATATGCATTTTGTTACATCGATGACATTATCGTATACTCTAACACAATGGAAGAGCATATCGATCACTTGTCAGATGTCTTCAGGCGCATCGGAGCTTTTGGCCTGAAATGCAACTTAAAGAAATGTCAGCTTGCAAAGACAAGTGTGACGTATTTGGGTTACGAGATTTCTCATAACAGAGTCTCGATATCGCGCGAGAAGAGGGAGGAGATCATGCGGCCGCCAGGTTGTGTGCGCCGACCACCACTCTTTCCCGCAGCGTGCGCAGCATGCCAAGCCCCAGTGCGACGAGGCCCAGGGGCACGAGCGCGTTGCAGATCAGCACGCCGCGGGCCGAGTGGTCGATGCGCTTGCCGAGTCCGTTCTTGCGGAACTCGCCGTCCTTCTTGCCCAGCAGCTCGCTCAGGTTCCTGGACACCGGCCCCAGCTGGTCCTCGAGCGCGCCGTCGCTGCCGCCGCGGCTGAAGGTCGAGTGCCAGCAATAGTACGCGGAGCTGAGCGTCTGCTTGTATTCCTTGGCGAGCGGGTCCACAGCAAGCTCGGCGGACAACAAGGCCCCGCCCGGCACCGCGGCCGACGCAACCGTTTGTTCCCAGGACTGCCGCACCTCCCAGGCACAGCGCAGCAGCTCGATCAGCTGCGTGATCTGCTGCGTCAGGTCGCGCCCGTAGTTGAGCATCGCCTGCCTGCCGCCTACGGTTGCGCGCACGAGCGGTAGCAGGGCGCGGGAGGCAGACAACACGCTCAGGCGGAAGGCGTGCTGCAGCCCGGAGGGCAGCCCCAGCCTGGCCAGCGGCAAACGTCCGCCGGCCAGCAGCACCCGCCAGTACATGTTGCTGGGCTCGAACGTGGCCGAGCCCTCCCTGAAGTCGCACGCGAAAGAGGCGCCGCGCTCACTGACGGTGGGCTGGGCCCCGCCGCAGCCCCCCAGGCACGGCGAACACTGCAGATAAAAGTGCTTGCGCTGCGCCGTAGCCGAGTAGACCGCCTTCACCACAAAGGCCCGCCACTGCTCCGGCTCCAGCCGTTCGGCGCGCGGGTCCTTTTGCAAGCGCTGCTTCGCCAGCCCCTCAACCGGTGCCGCGGCTTCCGCGCGCAGGCGAACCAGGGCCGCCGCGAGCGTGTCCAGGCGCGCGCTGCACTCCCGCCGCTGCCGCTCCAGGGCCGGGGCGCCGGCCAGCGCCTGGCGCTCGCACGGGGGCGCGCAGCGCACGAAGTGCTCCCGGGAGCGCCTCGTCATGCCCAGGTGCGCGAGCCGTTCCAGCCGCTGCACCAGCGTCTCGTGCAGCACGCGTTCTTGCTGCAGCAAACGTGCAACTGTCAGCAGCGTCACGGGGGGGTTGACGGCCGCACGGGCGCCAAACTCCAGCACCTGGCGGACGCGGACTAGTACGCAGGCCTGTGGCGCGCGCTCTTGGCCGTGCCCCCTGCGCTTGCCGCGCTGCGACTGCGCCGTGCGCCAGCAGCCGAACGCGGCCGCGGTGGCCGTGCGCCACGACGCCAGGAGCGGGTGCGCCGCCCAGGCGCCGGCGACCTCGGCGGCTGACAGCTCGGCGCCAGTGCGGGGTCCCAGCACGAGGGCCGCGGCTCCGGGCTCCACGTTGGCCAGAGTGTCGGCGCCGCAGCGCTCCGTGGCCGCCCAGAACTCCGCCTGATCCGAACGTGCGAAATGCGCCGCGATCGCCTCGCGCGCGCTGTGGTCCGGGAACGGGAGCGCGACCGAAATCGATTGCCGCGCAACCGTTAGCTCCGCCTCCGTGAGTTCGCCCGCCGCCGCCGTTGCAGGCATTCTGGCCGACACCAGCGCTCCTGTCTCCCACCGACACGTTGCGCACCGTGCTGTCCGACGGGATGCACGCGGCTACCGAAGACGGGGGTCGCCGGTGGCGAGCGTACGTCACGGGCCTAGCGAAGGTGGCGGGGGCCCATTGGCCGTGCATTCGCCGGCAGCAGAATTGTGCTGCCGGCGAATTCTCCTCCCACCCGCCCCCCTTTTTTTTGCTGCTGCAAGTCTTTTTTTTGCGCCCCGGCGTTCCCTCGGGGGAAAACGAGAAATCTCGACGACGGGCGGGGGCACAGACGAGCAAGAGAGAGCGCTTGAATCAGCGCCTTATTTTGCACGGCCCCCCCCCACTCTCTGTGTGTGTTTTCCCGGGGGGGGGGGGGTTGTGTGCCCCCCCGTTCTTGCGCGCCCCCCCCCGGCGTTCTGGGCCGGGGGGGGCCTGTTGATCGGCGAGCAAACCTGGGTGGGTGGGGACTTTTTTTTCTTTCTGCAAAATTTGTGTCGGCTGCTAGGGACTTGTTTTCTGGCGCGGGCCGGGGGTGTGTTTTCTTTTTTTTCGCTGCCAGATGTTGCCACGCGTGATAGAATTGCTCCTGCCTTTCCTGTCGGCCAGAGACGTGGCGGCCCTCGGCGCCAGCGCCAAGGGACTCAACACCAACGCCCTGTGCGAGAGGCTGCGGCTAGAGAAGCTCTGGCACTGTTTCTTGGCCGAGCTGCTGCAGCAGCCCGACCACTACGGCAGGCTGGGGGTCCTGGCCAAGGTGCTGGCGCCGACGAGCGGCCTGCGCCACCAAAGTGCGTTCTGGCACAGCCCCGCTGTCTCTCGGTGCGCGCCGCTCGCGGCGCTGAGCCCACGGGTCGCGTGCCGGCGCGTGTACAGCGCTGTCAACCTGGTAGCGTGTTGCCTGGCACTCCGGCACCTGCAGGACCAGACGCTGCTCACCGTGCTGGACCACCGCGGCTTGCACGAGGAGAGACATGCGATCTCGGAGGCGCCGTTCGGCAGGCTAGTGCGCCGTGAAACGACCGGGCGTTTGTCGTCGCGCGCCTTCACGATCCGGGACCTGCCGGCCTCGGACGAGGAGGCAGTCTCAATGCTGGATCTGCAGGTGTGCGTGCTGCGGCTCGAAAACCCCGCCCTGGCGCGCGCCACCAGCGCGGACACGATCACCCTGCAGCCCGCGCGCACAGCGACCGTACTGCGCGAGCTCACGGTGACTGCAGAGCAGACGCAGCGGTTGCTGCACGTCGTCGTGAGAAACGCCAGGACCCTGCGCAAGCTGGCCTGGCACGCCGGCGGAAGCTCAGTGTCGGTCTTTGGAACGCCGCTGGCCCGGGTCAAGCTCTCGGCGCAGGTGCGCTCGCTGGCGATCGTCGGCTGCCACTGGAGCCCGGGCACCACGCTGTGCGTCTGGTCGCACAACAAGATCGGGCCTGGCCTGCAACTGGCGCTGGAACGGGCCCCGTACGTCAGCGGGCTGCGGGTGCGGTCTTCGTCGGGCCTGCTGGCGTCGCTCAAGCTGGTGGACCTGCCCTGCCTGACGGCGGTCAAGGGCTGGCCGCTGTCTACCGCGGGCGTCGCGGTCGGCTCGCTGTGCGCGCTGCATTGCCAGGCGTTACGCAGCTTCCAGCACTTGCTGGTGCTCGAGCAGCTGCTGTTGGGATACTGCTCAATCCTGGCCAGCACGGCCCACAGCCCGCTGTCGTTGGGGTCGCGGCTGGCGTCGCTCACTCTGGTGTGTTGCCCGCAAATCGTCTGGTTGCGCGAGACCTGGTCGCCCCTACATTTGTCGCTGCAATACACTCTTGGCTCCCCGCCGTTGACGCTGGACAAATGTCAGGTCTCGCACCTGGTCATCCACCTACCACCCGGCTGGGAGCGCGAGATTATCCGCGGCCGCGTTACGGTGGGCACGCTGGAGCTGCGAACCTCGTCGTCAGAATTCAGCCTCCGTCACACCGACATCAGCGACGAACTGTTCGTCGACCTAGACGGGGCGGCGCCCGCTGTGTTGCGGCTGCGGCGGCTGGGGCTGCGCAGGCTGCCGCCAGCCACAACCGTCAGGACTGCCCGTCGAAAAACAGTGGACACGGATGGGTGCACCGGCTCGCCCTCGCTGGTGCGAATTTGTGCGGGGGGCCGGTGCCGCAGTGTGTGGCTTCCCGCCTGAAAAATTTAAAGCAAAAGTGAAGGGGGAGGGCCGGCATCATCATCTAGTTATTAAAGTTTCCGTATCGTAGTTTCGAATTTACTTAGTAAGAGAACAGAAAAGCTTTATTGGCCTAACCTTCCGAACTCGTCGGAGTAGTGTGGAGGAAAAGGGGCTAGGCTCAAATATTTCAGGACTCAAGTTTACAAAACACTAAAAGTTGACGGCTCTGATGTCCACTCGGAACACAGACAGCCGCACCTAAAAACTTGAGTACTGAAACCGAACATTACAAATACCGGCACGCTCTACTAGTCAACTAAGAAGACCGGGTGGAGGAGGGGATAGTGAAAGGAAAAAACAAAGAAATGGAATAACACTATCTATTAAAGCCAGACAGAGAAATCGGGCGGAGGAGGGAGAGCGGACGGCGAACTAATGTTAGAGCGACTGAACAATCCCAAGGACCGGAACAAACCTACACTAAACAAGGGAAGGCACCAAACACAATGAGCAGGCCAACCTAGTGACTAGTTGTTCACGGCAACAACCGAAGGTAGCACCAAAACAGTCCAAGGGAGACGCGACGAAGTCGGAGCGAGCAGAACCAGCGGAGGCCACCAGCGATCACCGAACACCACCAAAAGCCCAGAGCAGACAGAAGCAAAGGACAAACAAAAACAAAACAAGGGAAGGGTGGGCGGGAGTTTGAAAGTTGGGAAGATCTTTCGATCTTCCCAACTTTCCAACCTAGGCCTAACCAGACGCCGGATCAAACACGCGCCGGCTCCGCCGGCACGGCTACGCCGCGCCGACCGGACTACCGTAAAAGCGAAACGTCTCCTCGGAACTTTAACGGTGGTTAACTCCGGGCGAAGCCCGGAGCAAACCAGTAATTAAAAGAAGATATACAAGTAGTTATCTTTTTCCTTTCAGAATCCGGCGAAGGGTAGCGACAAATTCCAAAGTTTTTGGTCATTTGATGATTTCTTTAGTAAAAAAAGGGACATTTTTGGGTTGTACAAACATTTTTTTGGGGGTCGGGGTGGGGGCGGCCCCCCCCCCCCTTCCTCCTCCCCCGAAAACTTAGAGCGCGGGGCCTCTCGTGAAACCAGCGTTTGCCACCGGGTTGGGATAGTCGTGGTGATCTCGGGGGGAACCTAATTTCAACCGAAGGTGGCGGTAACGGGTAAAGAGCCTTTGTATCTGCACGTGGCTTATGTCTGTAAAATACAGCGACAGCTTTTCCAGTTCTAGCGGCAGGGTTAGGAGCTGTTCAATCAGGTGATCCAGGACAAGTCCGTCGGTATCAAATATTGCCACCCAAACTGAACGCAGCGTTGGCAGTGGAGGTAATTGTAGCTTATCCGTATTGAACCTGGCCAGGTCATTCAGGACATGCAGTCCTAACTCTGAAATACCTCGGGGCCAGTATTTAAGTCGTAGGGCGCTTTCAGTAATAAGAATTCTGTCCACGCACAGGCTGCCCAGGATTTGTAACTCGTTTAACCTCTCTTGATCCCCCGCCTCCTCGAGCACTTGATCAATTATTCTCCCAGATAACCTGAGGTCTAGCTCCTTGAAACGCATACCTCTGACGAGTGCAAGGTACTTGAACCCGTACAGGTGTAAAAAGCCGAACCTAACTTTTGCTTTGCTCCAGACCTTACGCCAACGGAGAAGAAGATCTTGCGCCGGTTGGTACGGGCTTTGCCATTCCTTAAATCCTTGAGGAAAATCTAGCTTGTGCCAGATCAGGCTATTTTCGGTGAAATGCGCGTTGATACTTGTGGAGACACTGGCAAACACGAGGATGTCTTTTAGCTCTAAAAGGGCCAGGATTTCTGGCCAAAGGTCCAGTGGTAATCCCAAAGGCGTTGTTGTCGTGTCCGGGGTGTTGGCCTCGTTTATTTTCTGTTTCTTGTCCCTGTGCGTAGCGCTCATTCAGATTTGAGTAAGTTCTGCAAAAATCCTCGTATATTGGCAGCATTTGCTGCCACAAAAAAGAAATCGCTCAGCACTCGATCCTTTGTCAAGCCAGATGCGTTCTCCCAGCCCCCCCCCTTTTTTTTAACGGAATAACTGGTTTTTTAACAGTCCAATCCGCCAATTCTAGTTGTAAAAATTGTACAGAATAAAAAAAAAGGTTGAAAATGATTTTTTCCCCCTCGCCCTGAATCAGCGAGGAGGCAAGTGCGCAAGGATGTGACATTTTTTGCGCGGCCCCCCCCTCCTTTCTCTCTTTGGGGGGGGGGGGGAGAGAGGGGGGCCGCACGAGGCGTGGCACACCGGGGTGGGGTGGGAGGGCCGCAAGCAGGTTCGCGGGGCAATGCCTCGGCCTCCACGGTGTTGCCTTTCCCCCCCCCCCCCCCCCCCCCCACACCCCCAAGCGGGGGCTAAGCCATCGAATGTCAGAACAAGCAGACCTGACCCCTGCCACCAAACGTCCACGAACCGACCCACAGAGCCCCAGTCGGGCCCCCGCAGAGTCTGGCCATTTCCATCTCAGATGAACTACACGTGGTCTTGCCCCCCCCCCCCCCCCCAAGAACTGTTAGCCCGGGCTCCTTCACCGCGGGCATGTTGCCTGCGGATTGTCTGGTTGAGCGAGACCTGTCGCTGCAATACACGCTCGGCTCACTGCCATCTCGCACCTGGTCATCCACCTACCACCCGGTTGTGAGCGCGAGATTGTCCGTGGCTGCGTTACGGTGGGCAGGCTGGAGCTGCGAACCTCCTCGTCGGAAGTTGGTCTGCGTCACACCGACGTCACAGACGAACTGTTCGTCGACCTCCAGGCGACGGCGCCCGCTGTGTTGCGGCTGCGGCGGCTGGGGCTGCCCAGGCTGCCGCCCCGCCACGACCGTCAGGACCGGCCGCCGGAACACAGTGGACTGCTGCCTCGGCTCGCCCTCGCTGGTGCGAATTTGCGCGGGCGCGCGGTGCCACAGCGTGTGGGTGCCCGCCTAACATTTTAACAAAAGGAGAGAGTGCGAGCCGGGGCACACCCCCGTGCGTCAATCTCGCGGGGGAATGATGAGCTTTAAAAAATGTTGTTGCAAAACTAAATTGGATTCATGAGTTGTCGGCTTGATTTTTCCCTACCCCCAAACCAGATTCTTCCGGTGCCAGGCGCGGCTCGCGACTTATCTTTTCTCAATGTCCCTAGAAACCCATAATCCCACCACCAGATTTGTGAGGTGCGGATTTTTTGGGTCGATTTTTCCCTACGCCCCCTAAAAACCCAGAATACTGACACCGGACTTTTGTGGTGGCAGGCGGGCCTTGTGTCAAATTCTCTGAATTGAAAGCTGAATTCTAGAATCCTGCCACCCTACATTTCCGGTACAAACGACACCATGTCGCAATTTGCGGCCAATGAAGAAAACAAAAAAATTCGTCGCAATTTGCGGGTCTTAGCTAAAAAACTTTTTTTTCAGCAAAGGACATTTCGGCAGTCGCAAATTTAAAAGTGTCTTTTTTTTTCGGGAGAGATTGGCGGGCGGGGAAAAAAATAAGCTAATTAAATTTTCCCCGCCCGCCAATCTCTCCCGAAAAAAAAGACACTTGCAAATTTGTCATTGCCTTTTTGACCTCGAAAAAAAATCTGAGATGTCTGGCCCGAGCGAAGTTAGCGACGAATTTTGCGAAAAACCGCAAATTGCGGCTAAAGAACGAAAACAAATCTACCGTAATTTGCGGGTCTTAGCTAAAAAACTTTTTTTTCAGCAGAGGACATTTCGGCAGTCGCAAATTTAAAAGTGTCTTTTTTTTCGGGAGAGATTGGCGGGCGGGGAAAATTGAATTAGCTTTTTTTTTTTCCCTCCCGCCAATCCTTCCCCAAAAAATACACTTTTAAAGGTGTCATTGCCTTTTTGAACCTCGAAAAAAAATCTGAGATGTCTGACCCGAGCGAGGTAGCGACGAATTTTGCGAAAAACCACAAATTGCGGCTAAAGAACGAAAACAAATCTACCGTAATTTGCGGGTCTTAGCTAAAAAAATCTTTTTTCAGCAAAGGACATTTCGGCAGTCGCAAATTTGCGATCGTGTTTTTTTTCGGGAGAGATCGGCGGGCGGGGAAAAAAATAAGACAATGAAATTTTGCCCTCCCGCCGATCTCTCCCGAAAAAAAAGACACTTGCAAATTTGTCATTGCCTTTTTGGACCTCGAAAAAAATCGGCCATGTCTTCGAACCCGGTACAGGCGGCGACAAATTTCAAAGATACCGCAAATTGCTGCTAAAAAATCGAAAACCTCCGTTTGCGAACTTTCGGCGGGGAGGGGGGCCGCCCCCTCTGCGGGAGAGGGGGGGCCTGAGAATGTGGTGAAAGCCAAACAAAAGTCTGAGCTCTCTTTTGGTTTGTGCGCCGCACACTCACATACTCACCCCGGCGGCGGCAGCGGCGCGGGGGGCCCATGTCGGACCACCTGGATGGCAGGTTCTCCGTGAGCATCTTTGGTAGCATCACAGCAGACCCCTTGCTAGGCTTGATCAACGTGTCCCGAGCGCTGAACTACGTCCAGGACTGCGGCCTCAAAAAGAGCACGCCAAAAGATCCAGAGTGCCAAGCGCAGGTTCGGTGACGTGGTCTTCACTCGGATCAAATTTAAGGGCACTCCGCTCGCCAGCCTCGTACCGGCCTGAAGATAGAACCGCAGATAAACAAAGAGAATGGGAGAGTGCGAGGGGCCAGCACAAGTGGGCGTCAAAATTTGGGACTATTCTTTTCTTCTGATGTCAGCCAATATCTGTAGTTGTTGCAAAACTAAATATCAGAAACCATACTTGAGGGTAGGCCGTTTTTTTTTTGTGTGAACAAGATTCCAAAAAAAATTTAATTACAAAAAAATCGCTGCGCCAATCATGTAGCAGGAATTCGTTGAACGTAGAACTCGTCTAATTTCTGATAATGCAGCAGCGTGACGTCCAGCACGGGCCCTCGTTGTCCGACACATTTTTGCACTTTGGTTAGGGCGCGGTTGATGGCGCTCGCGATCCATTCGCGGTCGTTGCCAAACACCCCGCCGCCCACAAACGTCAGCAACACACGACAGTGTTCCCCTTTGGCCGCCCTTTCGAGCGCACACCACAGCGTCGATTCGTACAGCGAGTCCAGGGCCAACTGCGCAAATTCGCGCCAGAACTGCCTGTCGCCGGGGTTTGCCGCATAGGTAACGCCCAGCACCGAGCACAGCACCTGGTGCACGAACTGGCCGCCACCGCGCGGCGGTCGCAGAGAAAAACGCAGGTTGTTGCGTTGTGCGAAGGGCACATCGGCGTTTGTGACTAGGCCTACTTGCAGTAGCTTTCGGATCTCGTCCTTGTTGTTGTCGCTTAAATTTTTTACATAATTGTTTATAAGTTTCATGTGGGGGAGCCTGCACTTCACGTAGCCGTTCTCTACGCGCAAACTCTCCACGCTTGGCAATTGTTCCTTGAGGTAATTTATGACCGGCCGCAATGTGTTCAGGTGGCGGTCGGCGCGCTGGCCGCGCTTTTCTTCTGGCTGCATCGGCAGGCAGTACTGCCGATAGAAGAGCGCTGGCGCCGCCAATACACAGTCGGGCCCCTGGGTGTGATCGCGTATGTAACCGGTGAGGCCGTGCTCAGGCGTTTGCTGGGAACTGGGGAACTCAAGGCAATTGAACTGCGAGGCGACCTGGAACAGAGCGCCCCTGTTTTCTTCTTTGCAGTGGTCGTTGAAGGCGGAGCGCGTAGTCTGGTGCGAGAAGCTCACGCGGCCTTTTCCCGGGAACGAGCTGCATGCATCCTTTGCTCGTTTCCTTATTTCGTCTAGCGAAACGAGCTCGAAGCCGCCCGCTATGAATGCGCGGCCCTCGTTCTGGAGCAGAAAAACCTCTTGCCCCCTAACGTAACCCCGCCCCACGCTGAACAGGCCTTGCATGCTCTTGTATTCTGCCTCGTTCAGCTGCTTGGATTTGGACGAGCTCTCTGCCTGGCCAAACAGCTGCTTAAACCATTCGTGTTCTTCAAAAGACATATCTTTGGCGCCAGCTCTGCCAACTTTTGACGCGAGGCTGCTTGCCGCTCGCCGATTTTCCCATTCGGCGGCGGCGGCGGGAAGGTCGGACAAATGTTGTCCGGCGACACCGGCAAGCGCCCGGGTCCATTCCTCGGGGATGCCGCCGTACAGGGCACCCGCCACCTGGCCCACCAGCACCGCCGCGGGACCCCCCGCGGTGCCGAGGTTAACGCAGCGCAGGACGGCGGCCTCGAACTGGCGGGCCCGCAGGTGCTTGACGCCGTCAAGGAAGTGCAGCGCCAGGGCCAGGGCGCCAAAGCAGCTGTACGTTCGCGCGCGATCACCTGCTAATGTCTCTGTGTAAGCAGGCGACCTCCAGTTCCAGACGGCGGACGAACCGTTCAATAGTTCGACGACAGCGTCGAGCAGCTTGGTGGGCGTCTTCAAACCCTTGGCTTCAGCTTGCGTTTTTAGCTGCTCGTTAATTTCCTGTGCCAGGCCTTTCAGCACCTCGTCGAATTGTGGAAAATCGTTGGCACTGGCGGTCAGCGCGCGATGCAGAACCGCCGCAAACGCCGTGCAGCAGTGGGCCGTGTCCTCGCTCTGGTGTGTGGTCTTGCTTTGCCAATAGGCCATCCGCAGGCACCCTGGCAGGTCGTACCTGAGCGCGGCAGGCGCCACCTGCGTGAGCGGCGCGCAGCCTCCGTAATTGTCCTTTGGACAGCCGATTCGGGTAAAGTTGTTTTTTTCAGTCTTGAACTCCATCAGCGCGGCCTGGACTGTCGTGCCCAGGAGCGCCGACTCAACAACAGGCGGCAACACGCGGAACAGTCCTTCCGTGCGCCATTTTTCAAATAGAGTCCGCAACCGGACGAAGTCAGTGTCACTGCCCACCTTCAAAAAGTGCAGGAAGCACAGCATCATGGATGTATCGCTGCCCCACTGCCCTGGCGTGATTCCCAGCTTCGTCCACAAGGGTCTGTAGACGCCTCCCAGGTCGAGGCACGCTGCGTTGCTTTGCGAGATTTCCTGGGGCAACACCAGCGCCTCAGCAATGGCGCCGCCATAGAGCGCGTCGGTAGCAGCGCTCTGCTTTTGCTCATTCATTTCTTTTTTTCGCGCTCCTTCACTCACAAACCCCTTCCGCGTTGAGGAGGCAGAGACCGCGGGTTGTAGCAGCAGACTCCTTTTTTGGGTGGTCTGTTTATTTAAGATACAAGATACTTGTAGTTACCCTTTTTTTTCTTCGGCTTATATTAGATAGATATATAATTATATACTTGAAGGAAATGTACTGGACCCCCTCCCCTCCCCGCACCTCCCCCTCTCTTTGCTTCTGATATTTGCGGGGAGGGGGAGCAAGACACAGCGGGAGCAGAGAGACTGGGGAATTTTGTTTTCTGCCAACACTTATTAAAGGAATTTTTTTTCTGTCACCTGATTTTTCCTGTGCCAGGTGCGACACCTGAGTTGATTTTCCTCAATGTTCCCTAGAAACCCAGAATTTTGTCACCGGATTTCTGAGGTGCCAGGTGCGGATTTTTTTTGTCTATTTTTCGTAAGTATCCCAAAAAACCCAAAATCCTGTCACCTGATTTTTCCTGTGGCAAGTGCGGATTCTTTTCCCCTATGCCCCCAAAAAACCCAGAATCCCGGTACCTGACTTTTGTGGTGAAAACGACACCAAAAAAATCCGTCGCAATTTGCGGAACTTAGTCAAAGAAAAAATTTAGCAGAGGACATTTCGGCAGTCTCAAAGTTGAAATCGGTTTTTGTTCGGGAAAGAATGGCGGGCGGGGAAAAAAAATAAGACAATGAAATTTTCCCCGCCCGCCAATCTTTCCCCAAAAAAAGACACTTGCAAATTTGTCATTGCCCTTTTGACCTCGAAAAAAAATCTGACAGTTTGACCCGAGCGAAGGTAGCGACAAATTTCGCGAAAAACCGCAAATTGCGGCTAAAGACGAAAACGAACAAATTCGTCGCAATTTGCGGGTCTTGGCTAAAAAAATCTTTTTAGCAGAGGACATTTCGGCAGTCTCAAATTTGAAATCGTGTTTTTTTCTGGAAAGAATGGCGGGCGGGGAAAAAAATCAGACAAGGAAATTTTCCCCGCCCGCCAATCTTTCCCCAAAAAAAGACACTTGCAAATTTGTCATTGCCCTTTTGACCTCGAAACAAAAAGTCTGAGAAAATTTGAACCCGAGCGAAGGTAGCAACAAATTTCGCGAAAAACCGCAAATCGCGGCTAAAGTCGAAAGCGAAAAAATTTCGTCGCAGTTTGCGAACTTTTGGCAGGGGGGGGGGCCGCCTGCCCTTTCCCCCCTCTCCGGGGGGGGGGCCGCCCCCCCCCTTTCCCTCCCTCCAGAGGAGGGGGGGCCTGAGAATTTAGTGTGGCGCCCAAGGCGAAAGCAAACAAAAAAAAAGTCTGAGCTCTTTTGTTTTTTGCTTTTGGCTTGTGCGCCGCACACTCACATACTTCTCCTCTATCCCCGGCGGCGGGGAGGAGAAGAGGCATGTCGGACCACCTCGAGGGCATGTTCTCCGTGAGCATCTTTGGTAGCATCACGGCAGACCCCTTGCTAGGCTTGATCAACGTGTCTCGGGCGCTGAATTACGTCCAGAACTGCGGCCTCAAAAGCGCACGCCAAAAGATCCAGAGCGCCAAGCGCAGGTTCGGTGACGTGGTCTTTACTCGGATCAAATTTAAGGGCACTCCGCTGGCCAGTCTCGCCTGCAGCCAGGATTCCTTAGCCAGATTGTTTTATCGATTCGAGCTAAGAGGACCGGCAGCCGAGGAATTGCTCAAGGAGTTTAAGCGCGTTTGCAGCGACCCCTCCTTACAGCTCCCTGCGGTTTATCACATGATTCCGGGCTCCAATGTCATGGCAGAAGACAAGGGCTCTGCTCAGCCAACGGAGACCAGCGACGAAACAACCGAGGAGGAGGAAGACGAGGACAGCGCCAAAGAAGAAGAAGAAGAAGCAAAAGCAGCAAGAGCGGTTGCGTCAGTATCGGGCCCAGGCTGCGCCGCCCCCGAGAAGGTTCGTCCCAGAAAGAAGCAAAAGAGAGAGCCCGCGGGAACAAGCGGGCCCCCCCCTGCCGGCAGAGGTGAGATTGCCAAGAGCGTCCGGGAACGGAAGGAGCGTCTGTCCCAAATGGCAGAATCCATCCACCGACTGGCCAGGCTCGAGAAACAACTAGACATCGCGCTGGAAACTTTGCGCTCATTTAGCCCCACCTCTCAGTTCCGCGCGGAGGCAGTGGAGCTGTTCTTAGACAAGGTCTCCTTGGAGTTGGGAGACGAGGCCAGGGCCCCCCGCGCCGAGGTGCAGGCCCCCGCGGCCCCCGCGCCCTCCGCGCCGGGGGCCATGCCCCCGCGCCCCCCCGCTTCGGAGGGCCTCCCCCCCCTCCCGCCAGCGCCAGCGGGCCTGGCTTGAGTTGTGCGCGCGCCCCCCCCCCCTCCCCGCGTGAAGACTTTCTGTCGAGCTTTTAATAAAAAGTTTGTACTAGCTTTTCCGAGCTTACTCGAGAGCTACGGCAGACCGCACACCCTCCCACTCCCCGGCCCGGGCAAAAAAAGGCCTGAATTTGGAAGAAAAAAAAACACCACCAAGGCTAACTTTTCTTTTTAATTTAAAGATGATTTTTAGGCTAGGCCAGGTGCTAGAGAAAATCGATCACGTATCAGCTAGCCAACAGCTTGCGCACCATCACGGCGCCCGCCGGGTCCGACATGGCCAGAAAGTCGTGGTCGAACTCCTCGAGCGTGGGCTCCCTGTCGACGTTAGCTAGCAGCAACCGCGCGTACCCGGGCTGGCCGCAAATGTAGACATTGAAGTAAACCCACCAGAGCGAACTCTCGCAACTCTCGTTGCGCAGCAGCTCGTACGCAGCGGCCCACCCCGCTAGCGCGGGCCCGGGTGCGATGCCGGTCGCCTTGAAACGCCGGTAGAACCGTTCGGCGAGGCCGTCGTCGAAGCGGCCCCGCGATCGGGGGTAGCGGTCATGAAAGTTCAAGATGTTGAGCGCGGCCGCGATCGGGGGCGCGTGCGCGTCGCAGCCCAGGCCGAACAGGTAGTAGTGCAGGCTGAACGCGGGCACTGGCGCGCCCCCGCCCTGGCACTCACGGTAGATAGTCTCTAGCGCGCACCTCACCGCACCCGGGCCAGCAGCAATGGGAGCGATCAGCGCGCCGCCGCAGTTCGGCACAAAGATTCTGGCCACGGGCCGGTAGCGCACGAGGCAGTCCCGCAGCAGTTGGCGCATGAACCGGAACTCGGCCGGGGACGTTTGCGCAGCGCTCGCAAACACCATGAGCTCTGTGCCCGGGTAGTGCGACAACGCCTCGGACTCTGCAAACAACGTGTGGCTGACAAAGGCCGCGCTGTCCAGAGCCTCGGACGCACAAATCCTTACTGGCAGCAGCGCTCTCAAGTTCGTGCTGAGCTCAGCCAGCAGCTCGGCGCGGCTGTGCGGCCTCACGCGCACGAGGCCGTGACCTTGACGCTCGAGCAGAAAGTCGAGGGCCCGTTCGGCGGCCTTAGCGCCTAAGCCCCGCCGTGCAGCTGCATTCCCGGCAGTGAGCGCGGCCTGGTACTGAGAGACAGCGTCTCCCGCCGCGAGCACGACGCGACACCCCTGTAGGTGAGCAGTGAGGGTTAGGCACAGAGCGACGTCGCAAGAATGTGCCGCGACGACCACCACAGTAGAGGTGGGGGTAACGGCGCGAGACGGCAGGTGGCCCATCAGAAAAAAGCTAACACCAGAATTTTTAGAAGGGTTTGGGTAACACAAAAAAAATATATAGATATATAAAAAAAAGAAAAAGCTAGGAACAAACAAAAAAAAGAAGAAGACCGCAAGGAAGGGGAAAAGAGAGAAAACCAAAAAAAATGGGAGCGCGGCCAGATCTGTAAAAAACAACAAAAAAAAAGGCTGGCGCGGAAGGGTGTCGGGGCGGGGAGGGGGGGGGCCAGGAGGCTTTCAGAGCTACGCACACAGAAATGAAATTCAGTCTCGTTTTGAAATGTTTAGTGTGTAAAAAAAAACCCCAAAAAAAAGATAAGAGAAACCCCCCCCCCCCCAAAGTACATGTCTTCTTTGCCTTGCCCGCGTTGCCTCCGTGGCCGGCCCCGCCGCCCCATGGCCGAGCTGCTTGTGCGAGGCGAAGAAAAGCACAGCGCTTTTGTCGCACAGGTAGCCGTCCAGGAGATCGTGTTCTGGGCAGTGTTTTTGGAGTCGATCCGCTCTTGCTCAGAGCTGCAGACGATTTACCGGGCTAGCAACGAACGGGCGGTGTGGAACAGTGCCAGGCCGGACCACCAAGAGATTGCCAACCGGTCTGCCCAGGCCCAGCAAAGCCGCGCCGGGCCCTGCTACACGAAGCTTGCCTGGCTCCGCTTCGGGGCCTGGCAACGCGCGCAAGAGACCTTTGAGCGCAGGGTGCCTCCTCTGGCCTGCAATTATACGCAGCTCGAGTGGCTGCTGCCTGAGTCCAGCGCGGAGCCAGTCTCCTCGGAAGCATTTGGGGCACGTCCACGTCAGCAAGGCGTCCACTCAGCACCACGACTGGAAGGCGGGGACCGTGTTCCACTGGCCCGTGAATGCGCAAGAGCGCAGAGGGCAGCTGGCGGGCGCCCGGGAGCTCTGGGTCGGCGGCATCCGGCGGCATGTCTTGCCCGTGGCGCTAGGACATGCCGCCGAGGCGGGCGGGGTGGTCTCTACGCTCTTTGAGGACCTCTGGGCGGTGTACGCTCCCGCCCGCCTCGAAAAAATAGTCATTGCTCTGCCCCTTTACCCGAGAGCCAGGAAAGTGCTGGACGAGACATTTTCCTTGTTCGACAAGGGCCAGCAAACGATCTACACACCCCGCGGCTACTTGGCGGCGGAAGAGCAAGTGCGGGCCAGGCTGCAGCCCCGCTTGCGCGGGCTGGGAGTCTCAGTGCCAAATATAGTAAAACAATAGACCTCCGCCAAGATACTTTTTGGTGCCATTACTTAGGCAGGGGCATTGCGTGTAGGCTCGGTGATTCTGGCGAAAATAGTGCCGCCGGATGCCGCGCTTTGCTCCAAGGGCGGTTGGCCAGCACTGGACCCCCCCCCCCTAGTGGCTGACAACCGTCCGTCCACACACAAAGCTTGACAGTGTAACAAAAAAAAGCAATACGTAAGGTGCGGGGGGGGGGGGGGGTTTGGGTTGGGAGGGTGACAGTAGCCGATTCTTTTTCTCCCTCTCTGTTTCGCTCCCTCCTTTTTTTTCGACATTTCCTCCCCCCACCCACCTTCCCTCCTCTTCGACACATGCGGCCCCCCCCCCCATTTCTTTACCATTTCTTGCCATTCCGGCGGACTGTCAAAAAAAATGTCGGAGCCCGGCAAACATTCTTTGAGCAGCCCAACCGTCAATGCCAGCCGCAAGAAGGCGAAGACGCAGGAAGAGCTAAAAAGGGTCTGTCAGAAGCTGCTCCGGGCGCTGGTGGGCGCCCGCGCGATCGCCGAGACCTTCCGGGGCTTTGCGGACCAGAGTGACTGTGACAGCTGCCGCACTTTCAGCTGCGGTGGCGCTGTTTGCAGCGAGTGGAAAGTCCGAAGAAACCAGCGGCTGCCCCTGCGGCTATAACGAAGACTCTGCCTCTTAATCTTTTCTTGTTGAAGCCTCCGGTGTCAAATGTGTGTTTTTTTCTGGGTGCCGGTTTATTAAAATTCTGTGGTCACCTCAAAAGAACAGGCTTCCCCATTCAACCCCAGATTTCTTTTGAACCTTTTTTTAATACGGGTCTGGTTTGGACTCGTAAACTGCCTGCGCGTCAGCCAAGCCGGGGATGTGTCCGCCCAGCACGTAAGACAACACCAGACCAAGAACAGCCGGGCACACCGCCTTGTCCACTGTTACCGGCGGCCTCGCGGCCAACGTGCGCAAGGAACACAGCTCCTTGTGCAACTCCGGCAAGGGCAGCCGCTCTAGCCTCGCGCGCTTCTTGACGCCCGCCCGGGACAGTTGTCCGTTGAGGTCACGGCATTCGGCCAGCCAAGCGCGCTTTTGGGCCGTAATCGACTTTCTCCCGAGAGCGCTGGGCACATCGTGCGCCGGCCTGAACAAATCCTTTCTATTGTCTTCTCGCGTTATTTTCCCTAGCACCGAGGGAGAGAAAGGGGGAGGGTTCAGGGCGACAAAAAGGGGGTATAGTCCCATGGCCATTTTTTAAATTTGTGTCTCCTCTCTCTGTCTCCCAAAGAAAAGGGGACGTGTGTGGAGAGAGAAGAGAGAAGGGAGGGAGACGACGCATGGACAAGCCCCCGTCTTCAAGCCAGAATCAGCACGTTTTTTCGGCGGAGAGGACAAAAGCGCACCAAGAACCTTTTCTTTGGGGGGGGGTGGAGAGAAAGGGAAACGGATGCCCCCCCCTGTCCTCCCCCCCCCCCTTTTTTTCATGTTCACTTTGCCCCCCGTTTGCTGGACAGGAACGTGCGCACAGACAAAAAAAAAGAGGCGCCGACCTTTATGGACGTGAGCAGCTGTGCCTATCGTAGCTGTGACGGATCAAGTGCGAAACGAGCAGATTACCTGCCGCGCGCGAGCTAGCTGCTAACGAATACGCCGTACATTGCGACCCGCTCGTGCTTAGCGACAAGCCCCCCCGCCGCTCTGCAGAACTGCCATGAAAAGCTAGATTTGTTCTGCACGGTATGCAAGGCGAACTGGGATCCATCCGTCGCAGAGTTCCTGGAGAACGTCCCGGCCGGCCAGCCGCACTGCCGTGTTTGTCACCGTCCCGCTGGGCTAGTAGCGCAGGTGCGAGAACAACTGTAGTGGCACTCACAGAACATTCGCGGGCCGCCTGGCTGAAGCTGCAATGTGCGGCCATGCACATACAGGATGCGGGGGGGGCAAAGCCCCCCGAGTCCCCCGTTCAGCCCGCGCCAGCGGGCTGAGAGCTTTCAATAAAATTTTTTCTTGTATCTTTTCTGAGATTCCAGGAGATTAAGCACGCCCGCCAGGCCGGGCTCTCTCCTTGCAAACACACCTCAATGCGCGCCCCTGCCCCGACTCACTTATTCTAGCGGGAGTAAACTGCCTGTCTGAAAATTGAGTTTTTATTAAAAAAGTCAGCACCCGGCAGGGGGCGCCAAGAAAGATTTTTTAAATTAAAGTTCGACGGTCTTAGATTGAGAGCACTGAGAACTAAGAGAGTGACAGGGAAGGGGGAGAGAAAAAATTGTTTAAATCCCCCGTCTGAGAACCTGGACAATGAGGGAGAAGGGGGGGGGACGTCTTGGTGGAGGCGTTTTGTGTGTTTATATTTTTTTTGGTACCTTTTGCGCCCTGACCTTCCCCCCTTTCCCTGCTCTTTGAGCCCCCCGGGCTCAGGGGGCTCAGGTGGAGGAAAGAAAAAAAGAGGGGGCGGGGGGGGGGGGGCGCTCCCCCCCCCCCCCCCCCCCGTTCGGCCACGTAGCAGCCCGCCAAGATTTTGAACGAACATGAGGCGCTGTCCTTGTTTGGAGAGCAGTGGAGCTCCTGGCGAAGCCCCCAGCTGGCGCTCGTGGGGGATGGTATGCCTCCTGGCAGCATGGCCCCCCGGGTGATGAACATGCTGTAATAAACCCGGAGTACGGTCGGCGTGATTTTGCCTACGCTGCCTAGAGTGTGCACGATGACGTATCATGAGTAGACAGTTGCCAAAGAATCGCACAGAGTTACACTCTTTTCTTGCGATGGCACAGTACTACAGCCAGTTCATACCCGATTGGGGTGCAACTCGGGCTAAGTTGGAGAAGATGATTGATTTTGGAGACTTTGAGAAGTGGGATGAGGAGGCTTTGCAGGCGTTTAATACGCTCAAAGATCTCATTTAGAAAGATCCCAAGGACGGCGGATTAGTACTTATGATGCCCGACTTTACGAAGCCGTTCGTAGTCGACACGGATGCATCTAAGTTTGCGATTGGCGCGGTGCTGCAACAGGAAGATGAGGAGAAAAAGTTGCGCCCGATCATGTTTATTAGTAGAAGGCTGTGTGCGGCGGAGCGAAATTACTGCACGCGACAGAGAGAGGCGTTGGCAGTAGTATGGGCTCTCAAGAGGCTCAGAGAATATCTATGGGGAGGACCTCTATTCACGGTTAGGACCGATCATCACAACCTTCTTTGGTTGATGAATCATGAACAAACCGGCCGTTTGGCGCGGTGGCAAGCTTTCTTGTCATGTTTCAATTTCACGATGGTCTATTTACCGGGAAAGCAAAACGTAGTCGCTGATAGCCTTTCTAGGCTAGAGTTTCAGTCGGAGGTGTCGGCTCTCGTATCATCAGTGGAAATGATAGATCTGTCCACGGACAAGGTGTACGAGGTAAGCCACATAGAGGCGATGCAGATGGCAAGAGGCGTTCGATATGACCGCACGGGTCTACGATATAGTCCTCAAGGCCCGGATCATGGCATATGCTGTGAGGCGCATGTTCTCGAAGACGCCGAGTTGTCTTATGAGGCATACGAGAATGCGAAGGCGAATATAAAAGAGGAGGAGGAGACGAATGAGGTCTATACTGAACCTCCACAGGAAAATCGAAGCGAGCTTGATGAAGACCCGGAGAGGGTAGGAGTAAGGTTGGAGGACGGTACTATCCATATCGCCTCGCCTACCGCATGGAGGCAGCAGCAGGCGACGGATCCGGAGTTCAAGGAGCTCATAACGTTATACAAAAACCCTAATGAGCTTA
This sequence comes from Paulinella micropora, assembly GCA_019918135.1. NCBI lineage: Eukaryota > Cercozoa > Imbricatea > Euglyphida > Paulinellidae > Paulinella > Paulinella micropora. The sequence goes on from WBZZ01000580.1 coordinate 94,228, forward strand.
AAAAGACTCCGCAGATCAAAGATCAAATGAAGGAGATGGCGTGGAGAGATGGGCTATTGTGGTACAAGGGCCAGCATGGCAAATTTGCATCACAGCCTGACAAATGGACTCTCTGGGTACCGGAGAAGTTGAGGCGCTTCATATATGTTGCAGCCCAAAACTGCCCCTTACTGGCACATCCGGGTCGACAAAGAACTCATTGGTTCATAGCGAGGCGATTTTGGTGGAAAGGAATGAAGGAGGAGATAGACAGAGAAGTAGACGCATGTATCCCATGCAAAACCACAAAGACACCGCTGAAGGCGAATTTCGGCCTGATCGGTACATTCCAGTTACACGCCGGGATGTTTGAATTCTTACACATCGATCATGTGGGACCTTTCCCCGAATCGGCCGAAGGGTACAAATACCTTCTTACTGCGATAGATCGAGCCACCAATTATGTCTGGGTTGTTCCTGTTAAGGACGTTACAGGCAAGATAACTGCGGAGGCTCTGATCGACAGGATCGTCTCGCAGATCGGAGTGCCTAGAAAGATATGTTCTGATCGAGGTTCTGACTTTAATAATGAAGTCATCGACAGACTATCTAAGTACTACGGGATGAAATGGCAATATGTTACTGCCTATAACCCGAGAGCGAATGGCAAGATCGAGCGGGTACATAGACCTCTCAAAGCCTCGCTTAAGATGTACTGTATGAAGAAGGAGAATAAGAGAGCCTGGGTGGAGGCAGCACCTTCATTTGCCTTTGCAATGAACTGTCTACCCTCATCGGCATTAGGAGGAGCCAGGAGCTCAGTCTCGCCATACCAATTGGTTTACGGCCGAGAGCCTAATATCCCAACCTCGCTTCTGCATCCAAAGGACACTTGGGATGAGTTGTTCGGGATGAGGCTAAGAGCGAAGATGGAGGCGGAGCAAATAGTTGCGGCGCATAGGGAGGCGGAGCGCAGAAAGACTGATGCACAAGGAGTGCGACAAGCGCACTTAGATCAAGTCCGTTTCCGGGTTGGGGATATTGTACTCCTGTACCATCCTCAAGTACCCAAGGGGGTTAGCTCTAAGCTGTTTACCCACTGGAAAGGACCATACCAGATTATGGAGCAGATGGGACCTCTGAACTATAAGATCAGGGGTAGAGGGAAGGTGCAAATTGTGAATGCTCGAAGGCTGATCAAATATGGCCCCTTCTTACTCGAGGATGAATCCGTTGAGGAGGCGTTGAAATGGATGAAGGAGGATTTCAAAGAGGTACCGCCTATCAGTAAGGAGGATACCTTAGAGGAGGAGAATGCCTATCGGGCACCTGTCTCGGAAAAGGAGGAGACCGAGAAGGAGAGCAAGGAAGACTCAAACCGCAAAAGCGCGGCGGGGACTCAGTCTAAGGCCCCCATAGTCCGCGGCGGTACAAAGGAGAAGTTCACGGAGGCGCAGAGGAGGAGAGCGCAAAATGACCTTATCTTCGACCAACCGAGGAAGGTGGCGAGATCGACGCGAGCGACGGATGTCCATGGAGGAGGAGAAGAGAAGGACACTAACCCAAACGCGGGTAGTGTGGACATTCGACATGCGCGATGGAAGGAAGGCGAGGCGATTGCGACCATCAAGTGGGTCCGAGACGCTTTTTATCTGTTGAGACCGGCAGAATCTCATGTTGCCGATGACACTCTCTCAGATCTTTATCTCATGCGAGCTGTGGCGGTCCCGCAGACTACACGGGCAGCGCGGACATCGAAGAGATCCTCAGCAGCAAAAACGATACAACCGGTACTCCATTTCTGGAGAAGCATGGACCCTGTTGAGGATCCAAAAGCCAGACCGGTATACAAAGACGCGAAAGATTTCGAGACTTGGGATGATACTATTACCCCTCGAGACAAAGACCACACTGCGTGGACTATTCAGTCACTGCCTAGGGGAGTGCTTGACATTCCTTTTGACTTATCATTGGGCGCCATCCCTAACAAAATATGGGACATTCTTGAGGAGTCAAAGTTTGACTTGACTTTGTTGGCGGCCCGCCACCTGGCAAAGGGGTTCGCGCAAGGCGACGAAGGCAGTAAGTGACATTTTTTTCTTTTATCACGCGTCGGACATTGAAAGCTGCATGTGGATTAATCTCATAGTACCCATGTCAGATCATGTCTTATTAAAATATGTTTATACCATTGTTGTTACTTGGCATTTTTATCGCAGCATATGAGTGCGAAGGTCAATCGGCAAATGGATACGACACCGTAGAAGGGGATCGCTTGTGAGTTTAGCGATGGTGTTCCTGGTATGACCCTGCTTCAAGTATCCAGGGTGATGTTCTCAATAAATGTTCTCATAGTAGACATATTAAATATTTTTTTCTTTGGATATACTTAATATCGTCATACCAGCACGGTCCGTCTCTACTTGTGTCGGTTTATCGCATGGTCGGGTTCACTCACACCGGCTTTGGATATAGTTATTAGGACTGGCCCCCTAGTACTATATTAAGGTAACTGATTGAAAACAAGGGTATGTCATTAAAAGACAATGTATTTACTGATCGGAAGTGTTTTTAGAGAAGGAGAAAAATTTATAATGCTGCTTTTATTTTAATAGTAATACTATTTGTTCTTGACATACTGCCTCAGGATTAAGTTACGGGGGGGACAACGAGTGTGGAAGGAGGAGTTTTTTTTATTTATTTACAAAAAATGAGGCTAGAGATTTACAGTTGACGCGTGTCTGGTGTATGCGTTTTATTTATCTACTGCACCGTCTATCCGTGGGTTAATGCACTTAGTTGCAACACCCCGTAGCGTTTGTGCAGAAAAGAAATCAGCAGCTATATGACGAAAATATTGCATATTTCCGTCATAAAAACGGGAAGGGGTACTGTAGGCATCCCCCCCCCGCATAGCCGGTAAAAGTACAATTTTCGGGTGTCAGGTGCACCTAGTTTTTTTCCCAGTATTTCAATATCGTTTGGCCGGATTTGACCTAATGCCATTTTAACCGTGGTCTGTGGCCGCTTTCTTTTTCGGCTTCACTGAGCTAATATAACGAGACATCATTCTCCTTTGGGGGATTTGTGTCTGGTTGTATTACCGACTTTTTATCGAGCTATCTTCAGGGAATGTAACACAACTTCGCCAATAACCCAATCTTCTTCACGTATATAAATAAGGATCAAAGATGGTGGGAAAATGTGGGAGGCTAGCGAAGCTAAACTTCAATCAAGGCAAACATCCTGTTGTCCGGCCTAACGATAATATACTCCGGTCTAAAAAGTGTAACG
>WBZZ01000580.1:112500-124175 GCA_019918135.1 Paulinella micropora
GCCTCAAGGCGTTAAACTGTGACGCCAACTCATAACCCTTTGGTGATAGATGCTGGGGAGGAGGGTCGTTGCGCGCGTAAAAGATCTTAAACTCCGCATATGCTGGTTGATAGCCCAGGACCCAGCAGACACCAGATTGTTATGGGTGGGGTTTCGAGGCAGCTCTAGCAACCGCGCTTGGTGTATGCACTTGCACATTCGGTGACGTCTTGCAAGAGGTTGCTGGGACTGCGGAATAACCTCGGCTTAGTGCAGTCTTGCCCTCAGGAGCTCCATCGGTGGCCCCGATCATCAGGCGAGAGACTGACACGGGGGGGTGGAGGACCTCGAACAAGGGTATTGGAGGCTTATGTCCGTTGAGGATATGCCATTAGCTGCATCAGTACGCCTCAGATATAGTAAATCTGCCTTGGAGTGTTGACTGTGACATATTTGAGGGAAATCCCGATGAAAAAACCTAGTCACACTTGCTAAACAGAGTTCCAGCCCAATGGCCTCAAGGCGTTAAACTGTGACGCCAACTCATAACCCTTTGGTGGTAGATGCTGGGGAGGAGGGTCGTTGCGCGCGTAAAAGATCTTAAACTCCGCATATGCTGGTTGATAGCCCAGGACCCAGCAGACACCAGACTGTTATGGGTGGGGTTTCGAGGCAGCTCTAGCAACCGCGCTTGGTGTATGCACTTGCACATTCGGTGACGTCTTGCAAGAGGTTGCTGGGACTGCGGAATAACCTCGGCTTAGTGCAGTCTTGCCCTCAGGAGCTCCATCGGTGGCCCCGATTATCAGGCGAGAGACTGACACGGGGGGGTGGAGGACCTCGAACAAGGGTATTGGAGGCTTATGTCCGTTGAGGATATGCCATTAGCTGCATCAGTACGCCTCAGATATAGTAAATAGTATTATTATTATTATTATTATTTGGTCAAGTTCTACCATCTGGGCCCTGTCGCCAGTTCGATTCCCGTCGGTGCCACCAGTATTTTCATTGAACATACCGGTCCGTCTGGAAGTGTTGGAACTGCCCGTGCGGGGGCGTCATTAGAGCCTATCGTCAATTCTTCGTACTCCCCTCACGGGTGAGACGATGGAGGCGCATGTGCAGATTTGCATCAGCCATTGACAGAGAAGCACTATTATCATTATTATTATTATTATTATTATTATTATCCCTGAAAGGTGTTTGGAGTAGGGGGTGGGGGGTTTGGGGGGAGGGGGAAAATGGAAATTGTGTACCCACCCCCACCCCCACCACATTTCCGCACCCCTGTCGGAATAAATCATGGTTTGTCGGATGTCGGAACGAGGAGGAGTTGGGAGCTCATATTTGCAGGGTGGCTAGCCCCAGACTCGATGTCGATGCTGATATAGTTTTTTCGGAAATCGCGCAAATCTTTGCGTTAGGGGAGTGTCCTGAATGCCAGTTTTTTGGGAATACTTGCCGGTACCTCCGGCAATTGAACGTACCCTGCCGACTGGGAAGGGGGGTCCGGGAGGACCCCCGGGAACCTCAGCCCTCAAAATTGTACGCACCCGTTTTGGTCGCGGGTGGCACCCACACCAGAAAATTGAGGTCTTTGTGCCACCAGACGCCGTTTGCACACACCAGAGGGAATTAGCGGCTGATACTTGGTGTATCTGACACTTCTTGATGAGCTCTCTTCGAAACTTTAAAAATTGTGCAGGGTGGCGGAAAACCATAAAATTCAGGTTTATGCGCCACCAGGCGCCGTTTGCGCACACCAGAGGGAGTTTGAGGCTGATGTTTGGTGTACCCAACACCTCTCGATGAGCTTTCTCCGGAGATCCAAAAGGTTTGGTGCCGGGTGGCACAAAACCAGAAATTTTAGGTTTTTTGCCACCAGAGCTTACACTTGCGTTCTGCTGGTACCTCCGGCAATTGAACGTACCCTGTCGACGGGGAAGGGGGGGACGGGGTGCCCTCCCACCGGGAACCCCAGCCCGAAGGGGGGGGGGGGGGGGGGGATGCGCGAAGCGCACCGCAAACCATCCTTTCAGGTGCTGGCGCAGCCCCTAGTTATTATCATTATTATTATTATTATTATTACTATTATTATTTACCCCTGTGAGTACCTGCATGCGGGACCTACCCAGTCTCGTGGAGCTCTCACGCGGGGAAGATCAATCATTTGTAGTTGATTTCCTGCAAGGTACCCGACACTGTGCGGGTAGTAGGGACTTCCTTTTGGGGCTTTCTATGCAGGATGGTTAGAGTCACTCTTCCCTCCCCAACATACTCACTATAGTCCCTGTTGGGTCGAGGGATGGAGGCGCATGGCCCTCGGGCTCAGCCATGACAGATCAATATATACTATTATTATTATTATTATTATTATTATTATTATTATTATTATTATTATTATTATTAGGGAGTACATAGGCCATCGGTCCTTTGCATGGGCTGATTGGTATAAAGCTCCTAGAGTAATGTTCTATGCCGTCACTTCCTTTATTCCACCGATTGGTGTGGACAATTTCCTTATGGAATGGAGGACTGGATGCACATGGCCTTTTGGCTTAGCAATTGGCAGGAGATACACTATTATTATTATTATTATTATTATTATTATTATTATTATTATTTCCCGTCGGTGCCACCAGTATTTTCATTGAACATACCGGTCTATTTCTGGACCAGTATTTTCATTGAACATACCGGCCCGTCTGGAAGTGTTGGAACTGCCCTTGCGGGGGTGTCATTAGAGCTTATCGTCAATTCTTCGTACTCCCCTCACGGGTGAGACGATGGAGGCGCATGTGCAGAAATGCATCAGCCATTGACAGAGAAGCACTATTATTATTATTATTATTATTATTATTTTGGACACCGTGATAGCCCAGTGGTCAAGTTCTACCATCTGGGCCCTGTCGCCAGTTCGATTCCCGTCGGTGCCACCAGTATTTTCATTGAACATACCGATCCGTCTGGACCAGTATTTTCATTGAACATACCGGCCCGTCTGGAAGTGTTGGAACTGCCCTTGCGGGGGTGTCATTAGAGCTTATCGTCAATTCTTCGTACTCCCCTCACGGGTGAGACGATGGAGGCGCATGTGCAGAAATGCATCAGCCATTGACAGAGAAGCACTATTATTACTATTATTATTATTATTATTAGGGAGTACATAGGCCATTGGTCCTTTTCAATGGGCTGATTGGTATAAAGCTCCTAGAGTAATGTTCTATGCCGTCACTTCCTTTATTCCACCGATTGGTGTGGAGACTTTCCTTATGGAATGGAGGACTAGATGCACATGGCCTTTTGGCTCAGCAATTGGCAGGAGATACATCATCATTATTATTATTATTATTATTATTATTATTTATGGACACCGTGATAGCCCAGTGGTCAAGTTCTACCATCTGGGCCCTGTCGCCAGTTCGATTCCCGTCGGTGCCACCAGTATTTTCATTGAACATACCGGTCTATTTCTGGACCAGTATTTTCATTGAACATACCGGCCCGTCTGGAAGTGTTGGAACTGCCCTTGCGGGGGTGTCATTAGAGCTTATCGTCAATTCTTCGTACTCCCCTCACGGGTGAGACGATGGAGGCGCATGTGCAGAAATGCATCAGCCATTGACAGAGAAGCACTATTATTATTATTATTATTATTATTATTATTATTATTATTTTGGAGTGTTGACTGTGACATATTTGAGGGAAATCCCGATGAAAAAACCTAGTCACACTTGCTAAACAGAGTTCCAGCCCAATGGCCTCAAGGCGTTAAACTGTGACGCCAACTCATAACCCTTTGGTGGTAGATGCTGGGGAGGAGGGTCGTTGCGCGCGTAAAAGATCTTAAACTCCGCATATGCTGGTTGATAGCCCAGGACCCAGCAGACACCAGATTGTTATGGGTGGGGTTTCGAGGCAGCTCTAGCAACCGCGCTTGGTGTATGCACTTGCACATTCGGTGACGTCTTGCAAGAGGTTGCTGGGACTGCGGAATAACCTCGGCTTAGTGCAGTCTTGCCCTCAGGAGCTCCATCGGTGGCCCCGATCATCAGGCGAGAGACTGACACGGGGGGGTGGAGGACCTCGAACAAGGGTATTGGAGGCTTATGTCCGTTGAGGATATGCCATTAGCTGCATCAGTACGCCTCAGATATAGTAAATATTATTATTATTATTATTATTATTTAGGGAGTACATAGGCCATCGGTCCTTTCCATGGGCTGATTGGTATAAAGCTCCTAGAGTAATGTTCTATGCCGTCACTTCCTTTATTCCACCGATTGGGGTGGAGACTTTCCTTATGGAATGGAGGACTGGATGCACATGGCCTTTTGGCTCAGCAATTGGCAGGAGATACACTATTATTATTATTATTATTATTATTATTATTATTATTATTATTATTATTATTATTGTGGCACCGCGATAACCCAGTGGTTAAGGTCTACCATCTGGGACCTGTCGCCAGTTCGATTCCCGTCGGGGCCAGTATTTTCAAAGGATATTTTCTTTGAAAGTAATGGTCTGTCTGGAAGGCTTGGAGCTGCCTTGCGGGGGTGTCAGTAGAGCCTATCGTCAAATCTTCGTACTCCCCTCGCGGGTGAGACGATGGAGGCACATGTGCAGAAATGCATTCGCCATTGACTGAGAAGCACTATTTATTATTGTTTATTATTATTTATTATTATTATTATTATTATTATTCGAGTCTTTGGAGCGGAGCCGCGTCACCGAACGGTCCCGTGCTACCAATGGAGGCACATGTCCGACAGGATCAAAGGCCAATTGACTGATAAGTCTATTATTATTATTATTATTATTTTCCCGTCGGTGCCACCAGTATTTTCATTGAACATACCGGTCCGTCTGGACCAGTATTTTCATTGAACATACCGGTCCGTCTGGAAGTGTTGGAACTGCCCTTGCGGGGGTGTCATTAGAGCCTATCGTCAATTCTTCGTACTCCCCTCACGGGTGAGACGATGGAGGCGCATGTGCAGAAATGCATCAGCCATTGACTGAGAAGCACTATTATTATTATTATTATTGTTATTATTATTATTATTGAGGGAGTACATAGGCCATCGGTCCTTTCCATGGGCTGATTGGTATAAAGCTCCTAGAGCAATGTTCTATGCCGTCACTTCCTTTATTCCACCGATTGGTGTGGAGACTTTCCTTATGGAATGGAGCACTGGATGCACATGGCCTTTTGGCTCAGCAATTGGCAGGAGATACACTATTATTATTATTATTATTATTATTATTCTGGAGGGGTGCACAAGATGGCACTCCATGGGAAGAGGAGGTGGTTGGGCCTCTCCCCACGAAGGTGACCGCTTGGGGAGGGCGGTCACCGGGATATGCGCAACTCTCAACTGGGCACTTACTCGGTAGGGGTTCGGCCAGGCAGTTGTGGGGTTGTCTATTGGATTGTTGGTTGGCTCGTTTTTCTTGGCTGTTGGGTTGGGTCTGGTTTCCTGGTTAGCCCATTTTCGCCGAATTTCCTGCCGAGTAAATGCCTGGGGGCTTCCAGTTCCGGTTTGGTGATCTTGTTGAGGTGAGCATTGGGAGGAAACAGTACCGAGATGGGTTAAAGATAGGATTCACATTGAGCCGAGATGGGGCCGAGTTGGCCTGTTCCAACTCGGCTCCATTTCGGCTTCATGTTAATCCTATCTTCATCCTATCTGGGTTTTGTCTCCTCCCTATCTTCGCTTCTTCGGGGTTGCCTAACTGGAACACATGATGAGCGCACGTTGGAGAGGGGCTTCAGTCGGTCCCAATGCCTTGCCAGTGCCTTGCTGCGTTGCCGTGCCTTGCCCCATGCAGTCACACCCTCCACCGTTGCATTTCTAACTGAGCAGCTTCGGCTGGGATTACTATACTTGTCTGTAAGACCCTATAGGTACCGCTAGGTTCGCGCCTTCTATACCCACGTGGGGGAGGAGTTTCAGCGGCACGCCGTCCGATCTGGCTCCACTCGGGGACACCCGTACCTCATGATGAGTATTGTTAGGAGCAGCTGAAAGTCCATAAGGCATGAGAGTAGAGGCGTTGGCGATGCGATGGAGAGTGTGTGTAGTGCGTGAGGCAGGTTCTGGTGACGCTGGGGGTGCTGGCGGGCGTCCAAGGGCACGAAGCGACGTGGCAGCATCCAGTGACACCGGCGGAAATGCGTGTAGTGTGTGTTGCAGATACCGCCGATGCTATTTGCATGGACGGGCGCTTTCCTCGGCGTAAAGAGGCGCGGCGGTGATGGCCAGCGACATTGGCCGTCTACTACTCTCAATGGATTACAAATACGCGAAGCACGGAGCTACCACTGTGGCCCTTATGGGACAAGGTAGAATCGCCGAAGACCTGGACAATCCCCGTGGGAATGCCTCTTCGACGGGCTCTGGCCCGATGTCCCAGGATGGGAGGATGAGGGCTCGCGTATATGACGGAATTCCTGAACCACGTGGAGAGGCTATCTTAGCTGCGCCTCATCCTTCCTCCCCAAACCTGGCACACGGGTCGGCGCTTCAACATAAGGCGAGCGGTGCTATATGGCAGATGGCACCGCCGCCTCGACGGTACCGGCGGGTAGATCGGTACGACAAGGACGGGCGTAATCTGATTGTCTGGGGGCTCTCAGAACGCGCCAATCTACAGGAGATCGCCTCCAAAATGAGCGGTCTTGGTCTGGTGGTCCCGGTAATGGAGTGGCAAGGCCAGCGAATGTCTCGTCACCTGGAGCTGGTCTACGAGGATGATGACAGCAGGCAGACGGCGTTGCAGCAACTCAAACATCTCAAATTCTTCGGCAGAGGGGTCAATGTGGCCCTTGGGCGCAGGTTCAGGGACAGGGAACGTGTCCGAAGGCTTATTCGCATCCATCTGCGTGGGGAAGCGGCGGTCCGGAAGGAGGAAGCTGCGACGGGATATCGCGTCTTGCCTCTGCATGAAGAATGTGTTGATGATGTGCAGGTGGTGTCTTCGGAATTGGCTGCCGATGCACCTGAGTGTGTGTCTGAGTGTGCTGATGTGCAGGTGGTGCCCCTGCATTCGGCGGCCAGTGCAGTGGGGGACCAACCTGCGCAAGCACCTGCAGAGGGGGGCAGCACGAGGGCGGAAGCCAAGCGCGGCCGTCGGGTCCGGAAACGAGCCAAGAAGCACCGCTCCAAGCAGTTCGATACCGGCTTCAAGCTACTCGTCGCGAGTCACAACTGGCAGGGTAAAACGGGATACGACAACGTAGGCACGGCGGAATGGGCATTATTCTACAAGCACGAGGGCTGGCTAGTCATCGGGGCTCAGGAGCACCGCATGAGCAAGAAGCAACTTTCCAAATGCAGCCTGGATGGATTCCGGATTTTTGGAAAACCTGCGGAGGTCAGCGAGAAAAATCGCTGCAAGGATGGGGTTCTATTCGCGGTGGCTAACTTCCTTGGTCCGTATTGCAACCTGGTGTCAGCCCCCGTCGACCACCGGCAGCAAGTGTGGCTTCGTATCGCCTCGGGTGTTACCGGCGCTCAGGATATCTATGTGGGCAACGGCTACTTTCCCCAGGAAACGCAGGAAGAAGAGTCGTCAGAGGCGTATGCGGCCTGGCAGGCAGCTATAGCTTTTTTTGGAGCCAAAGGTCTTGTGGTCACGGTGGCGGATGCCAACGCGAAGCTCGGGCCGGCATGCAGCCGAAAAGAGGAGGGCATCGTCGGTCAGCACGGGGAGGTCGATGAAAAGGGAGCACCGGTACGTTCGGAGAACGGCAAGAGACTCGCGGCTGTCCTCATCGCTACGGGCCTGCGAAATCTGAGCGGCTTCTCGTGCCCAGTGGAAGGGTCCTACTGGTGGTCCCGGCGTGAGCAGCGCGGCATGGGCACAGGCAAGCACCTCCTCGATTACATCTGCGCGTCGCCTGGCTTGGCATCTGGAGCAACGTTCGGAGTATGCGAAGATGATCTTGATACGGACCACAAGGCAGTATGGGCCGAACTGACGTGGAGCGGCCAGCGCCGACCAAAGCGGGCTGCGAAACCTTACAGGTCCTTTCGTGTTGATAAGCTTATTGGTGCTGGTGTCTCGGGTAATGATCACGCTGCGAAGCAAGCGCTGGATTATCTACGCGACAAGTTCGATGACGTATTCCAGCATTGCCTACAGAAGCTTGGAGTGCATCAGCTGCCTGAGCTTGACCTATCGGGTGGTGCCGACAGGTAACGGGTGGTAGATGACGTCACCGAGCGAGTGGCGCAGTCCTTCCGAATGGCGGCGCACCGGGTCCTTGGCTCCAGATGTATACGACCCCGTTTCACCAACAATTGGTTCGACGGGGAGCTAAAGGAGCTCATTCAGCAGCGGCGGGAGGCCTACGCAGCATACAGGAGGGATGAATCGAATGCAGAAGCCCGTCTGAATTGGCTACGTCTCCGCAAGCAAATTCGGAAGGCAACTCGGGCCAAGAGTCCGCCTCCTTCAAACAAGTGCAGGAAGAAGCGGTCAAATGTCAACGCGAGCAATCCTCAAAGCGCTTTTGGCTACTCGCGAAGCGGCTTGGCGGGGCACGCAGAACGAAGGTCTCCGCGCCGGTGCAAAGGGAGGATGGCTCACTGGCGTGTACGCTGCCGGAAAAGGTCGCTCGGTGGGAGGAATTTCGGAGAAATTCGGTGGTGAAGCCACGGGAAAATCCGGCAAGTGCGGCTGTTGTGGTGGCGTGCTGTGCAGAAGCAGGCTCGCTGGAGTGGGAGGAAGCCGAAGCTAAGCGGCAGTTCCACTGGAACGATCGCTTCAGAGATGAGGTGGCCCGGGCTATGAAGGAGCACGAAGTAGGTGAAGACACTTGCGAAGAGCTGGACAAGCCGTTCACGCAAGAGGAGGTCCTTGCAAGGCAACGTGCCCTGAATAACCACAAAGCTTGTGGCGAGGACAAAGTGAAGAACGAGATGCTCAAGTATGGCGGCGCCTACATCAATGGCTACTTAACGCAGTGAGGACTCCAAAAGCTTGGGGCAAGGGAATCATCGTCAATATCCCCAAGGGTGGGGATCCTACGGATCCTGACAACTGGAGGGATATCTCGATTATTAGTTGCCTTGGTAAGCTGTATCTGTCCTTATTAGCTACTCGTCTAACGCTCTTCGTGGATGGCCCGGATAAGCTACGTCCAGAGCAGGGAGGCTTCCGCCCGGGGCGTAGCACTACGGATCAGGTCTTTACCCTTTGGCAGAGGTTGAAGGGGCGTCAGCAGCAGAAGCGGGAGTCGTATGTCCTGTTCGTCGATCTACGCAAGGCTTTCCCGTCTGTTTGGAGAGATGGCCTATTTGAGAGGCTCTGGAAGCTGGGTGTAAGGGGCAAGTTCTGGCGCACGCTACGCAGGTGCTACGAGCAGACTTCGTCGCAAGTGCTAGTTGATGGAGTACTCACCCCCGAAGTACTGGAGGGTGTAGGCGTCCAACAGGGGTCCCCTCTCTCTCCCACACTCTTCAACGTCTTTATGGATGAGCTGTGTGATCGGCTGGCGAGTGCCCTCAAGATCACGGATGTGAAGCGGCTGAACGACGTCAAGGCACTTCTATACGCGGACGACGTGGCCCTCATCGCTCACAGTCGCACCGAGCTCCAGAAGATGGTCAATGTTGTGGCCAAGTTCGCGGAAGATTACCGGCTGGAAGTCAACTTGAAGCCCGGCAAGACGGAAATCATGCCCATTTACACGTCGAGCAAGGCGAAACGACCAAGTATCAGGGAGCGAGGTGAGCCCGTGGTGTGGTTTCGCGGCCAGAAGCTTTGTGTCACCAGTCAGTACAAGTACCTGGGAGTGGTTATCACCGACGACCTGAAGTGGAAGGAGCAGGCCCTGCGGGCTACGCGTGTCACTGAAGTCGCCACCGCAGGTTGGTACTCGTTGTGGTGTGCAGGTGAGATACAAGCTAGGTATCGTCTCATGTGCTGGAATCAACTTGTGGGGGCCAAGCTGAAGTACGCCTTCGATGTCTGGCGTGCCCCCGTATCGCAGCTCACCAAGCTGGAGGCAGCAATGCTGCGCCCCATGAGGATGATTCTCGGCATCAGCCCTAAGACAAGCAAGTGGATTACACTCTTTCTGGCGCGCTCTTTGAGTGCGGAGCGTTTGCGGCGGGCGGCGCAACTGAAGTTCTATGGACGGCTGCGTGTTCTACCGGAGAAGCGATTTCCTGTCATCGCATCTCAAGTCAAATCCGACTGGACTGCGGAGGCCGAAGGCGCTATCAGGGACTCAATGGACCTACAACAAGGGCTTCAGGAGCTCCTAAATAGCTCAGAGAAGGACCTCGAGGGTTGGAGTTCGACTGTGGACAAGTGGGCCCTTCAGCAGGACGTCAAGATGGTGCAGCAACTGATGTGGGACAAGCGAGAGGCAGGCAGCGATCTTACTGATGGCCTGCGAGTCATCCTAAGACAAGTCTTTGGAACCAAGGAGTTCCCAAGATGGGTAGCCCTTGATGATGCGCATTATAATCTGCTTCGGAGAAGGTTGCTCAGCTGCAACAACCGCCTTCGGTTGTACCGCAGCAAGTTGGTCAGTGGCATGTCCCCTCGCTGCTTCTGTTGTCATGATGATGTCAATGAGTCCCTTGCGCACTTCTTATGGGATTGCCCCATGCATGAGGCGAGACGTAAGCAGCTGTTGCTGAGTATGCAGAGGCTCGGTGGCATGGCTGTGGGGGGTGCTGAGGGGGATGGAGGGAGTGGGGAGGGTGGTGAGGTCGTAGGCGGTGAGGTTGTGGTGGAGGAAGTGTTGCTTGGGCGGGAGCGGGAGGGGTCTGTGCGGCAGGGTTGGGATGATATGTCGCCTGTGGATCAATCACGATTGTTTTGTAAGTTTTTTTCAGGGGAAGTCGCGCTTCCGCAGTAACTTTAGGCTTGCTGCGTTGTTAGGGTTACAGCGTTGCGTCCCCCTCCAAAGTTGGATGTGTTGTTTGGATCATATGTGTCTGAGTGTTGGTCTGCTAGGGAGGGTAAAAGGGAGGAGCTTGGGGTGGAGGATGGGGGCGAGGAGGTGATTGACCTCACTGAGGTTCCATCAGCTTCTGTCCCACCCTCTCCCCAAGTGACGTTGATGTTGCGCGGCGCGGCCGTCCGCGCAGTGTGGACGTCCTGGCTAGAGAGAGGGGTTCGGGAGCGCAGCGTAGTGTCTCCGAGTTCTTCTCTTCAGCTAACACCCTCGCATCTAGCTCTTCATGCACAGCCCCCATCTGCCCCTGCTGTTGCTGTTGCTGCTATGTCTGTTTGGTGTTCTGACAATGCGTTGGGATCGGCTGACCCCGGTGACCCAATGGAGGCACATGTCCAGGATCTGGATCTGATGCTATAGTCTGAGGAAGCCTATTATTATTATTATTATTATTATTATATTATTATTTTGGACACCGTGATAGCCCAGTGGTCAAGTTCTACCATCTGGGCCCTGTCACCAGTTCGATTCCCGTCGGTGCCACCAGTATTTTCATTGAACATACCGATCCGTCTGGACCAGTATTTTCATTGAACATACCGGCCCCGTCTGGAAGTGTTGGAACTGTGCCCTTGCGGGGGTGTCATTAGAGCTTATCGTCAATTCTTCGTACTCCCCTCACGGGTGAGACGATGGAGGCGCATGTGCAGAAATGCATCAGCCATTGACAGAGAAGCACTATTATTATTATTATTATTATTATTATTTATTATTA
>WBZZ01000581.1:0-50000 GCA_019918135.1 Paulinella micropora
GTTATCGCGGCAATCTGAAGCATTGAAAAGGCCCGGTTCTTCCGCCGCTTGCTAGAATTTGCCCTTGCTGTTGGGTTCTGCCTATCATGATTGAAAGAGCAGTGTTCGCCATCTCTGCCTTACACTGCAGCCCGCGAACCACCTCCACATGCGGTCTTCAGGTCTGGCTCTCTCTGTCTTTCCAACCGGCAACTCTGTTTGTGTACGTGGCTTGTGCGCCAACAGGTACACCGCCTGCCTGTGTATGTGTGCCTCCGTGAGTGTGTCCATGTGAGCATGCACTCATCACTTCTTGAACAGTGCTGACGGAGAAACGCTTTAACCGTATTTCGAACACGTGTCTCGAGGAAGTTCTTGGACTTCACACTAAAAGTCGAGCATTGTTGTATGAGCTGAGTAAGTTTGCTCGGTTAACTGTGTGCAACGCCGAAAAAAATAGAGGATGATCGACTTGCGGCCATAGAATAGCCCATAGGAGGAAACTACCTCCGTAAGGGTCGCCGCCAAGCTAACCAACGCCTTAACTCGCCGCCACTGTCTCAAAGATTTCAAATCCTATGAGAGTACCAGTGCAGAGATGCTGGTATCCATGAGATTGAAAATATGAAATGAGTGTGGCCACCGCCAGTTCACACTGAGCGTCTAGGCCTGTTGCACTTTCTCTTAATCTCCTCCTTCTTTCTCAACTTGTACTTGTAGATCAATCCCTCCGTGACTAGAGATTGATCAAATAGTAACAAGAGCTCATATTCTTGAGTCTTATCACAGGAAAAGACTTCATACAGGCATTGATCTCTTTGAGCTTGCTAGGAGCGAAGCATCAGAGTCTTTGTCTGAACTTGTCTTATCATAGAGCATAAGACTAGCCACTCCTCCTCTCTTTCCCTTGAATGCATTTATGACGTTTTGTCTGTCCTTCTTCTCAGTGTTCGTAACCACCACCGTAGTTGAGCCCGAGGTTGTAGGGGCTGGTGGGGTAGAAGCTGGTGGGGTATTATGTGTCGGAAGGTCTACTCTTGCACCTCTCGCTCTTGCTTTCATTTCTTCCAATTTCATCTGCTTGGCGAACTCCTCATTTTCTTTCGCCTTCTTCTTCTCAGATATCACCAGCTTTTGGGCATGAGTGATGAAGGCCGCCAACTCATAAGCAGATCTGATAAAAGTTATATTTCTCCACATATTGGTCAGCACCTGCTTTATTGGTGGCCGGTACTGCTGCGGTGGCTACTTTAGGGACAGAGTGATCCTTGGTAGGAATCCATCTCTTCCACGCCTCCTTGTGCAGCAACGCACCCACCAACATTCTGAGCTTGGTCAGTACCTTGTCAGACTTGTCTACCTCGTCAGCCACAGGATGAGTTTCTCCATCTCACTCATCCCCTCCTCCAAAGCCTTCATTTCAGTCGAAAAAAATCGGTATAGCCCTGGCATATTTTTCGAACTGAAATTGCTCTTCATTTTCGCTATATCGGCTGCCTCCTGACCAGTCGCGAGGAGTCTAGCCCTTGCTCTTGGGTGTGCGTACTGGAGGTAACCCTCGCACTGTGGGCCATAAGAACGTTCCCAAATCAGAGCTTGGGTGTACACCCCAAATTTAGCATCAAGTAGGTCAAGGTGGGTATATGAATCCCCAAACTTGATATGTTGCACCTGAAGTTCTTCCTCTCATCTCCATTGGAGACCAGTTTGCAGAGGAGCTGTGCGGTGTCTGGCAACAGGAAAAAGACATCCCCTCTAGTACGACTCCTCGCTCGTCTCAAATCATGAGGGATCCACACATAAGTGTCTTTCTCTGTCTCCATGCTGATATCAAATTCTTCTTTAAAGAGGTCGTAGTGGTCTTGCACCCACTGTTGCTCCTCCTCTGAGATCTCCTCCCCATTAATCAAGTTTATCATTTGTCGTCCTCCTCCTCCTGTATAGGCAGGTGGCATACCGTATGCCTCAATGCTCTCTTCTTGGTCAAGTCCTCCTCCTCCTTCTTCTTCTGCATATGCTCCTTCTTCTTCCCAGTCCCCTCCTACTCCTCCTCCTCCTCCTACTTCTCCTCCTACTCCTCCTTCTTCTTCTCCTCCTTCTCTTTCTTTTCTTTTTCCTTTTCTTCAAACCTGCTTGCTAGCATAATGTTAGTATGTGGGATGATGATGTAGGCACGTTGAGTGACCTAACCATAGCACACCAAACTATCACATCCTTCTTCTTTCTCCTTTTGCTAAAAAGCTCTGCAGATCTACTAGTCAAAGATAGACAAGTAGAGTGGAGATATGAGTGATAGGGTAGAGCAAATGTCTCTGTCTTCTTGATGAAATGTGGTTTGATTTTCGTTCAAGTTTTTGTCTTGACTTCTTTGTCAGATTTTTCGACATCCCCCTCAGTTTGCTTATTCCTCTCTCTTTTCTATGCTGTATCTGTTATGAGGTACTAGTGCCTACACAACGATAGCAATAGGGAGTCTGGAAAAGCTCTCTTTCAGAAGTCATACTATGAACGGAGAAGGTTTTAGACTGGTTTTCAGAACACGATCAAAGATATGCAAAAATGCTTTGATGTGTCTGTGAAACAAAAAACAGAATAGCATAAACTTGAAGGTACAGTGCAGTGCACCTGTTCCTTATGTTTGTTTGTGATCTAGTACGTTTTTTTTTTGTGTGTCTGCCTGCTTTGTCTTGGACTCTACACGAGAACAGAAAGAACAAAAGACTGGATGTGATCTGGTGTCTCAAGAGAACACACAGATGTGGATTGGGGAATAGGCTACAAGGACACCTACTCACAGCCAATCAGACTGTACAAAAGAGCTGTGAGGATTATGACAGTTTCCTGATTTTCAGAAACACTGACACTGAGATTCCATGTTTAGCTCGCGCGCTTAGGGAATAGCAGCTATGAATTTTTTTTCAGAGCGGAAGTAACGCCGTACGCGTGGGGTATATGAGGAAGGTTTCGAAAAGGGTTAAGCTTCAAAAAGATTTTTGAGCGCGTTACGGGCCCGGACAGTTTTTGGCTCAAAAACGCCGCCGCGCGGCGGGCGGCGGAAAAAATTCTGAAAAACGATGCCCGCTGGTTGCTTCCGCTCGGGTATGATGATTTACAATGTTTGCATGCTATGAGCCCGGTTTGGAGCTGGTTAGACATGCTTGGATGCTCCGCGGCGGGTGCTTCACATGTGTCCGCCGCCGACTTTTCGAGAACCGAAAGAAAGGCAAGAAGGCGTTCAACGGCATGATCAACGGCAAGCGGGTGATGGAGGAAGATGAACTGGATTGTGATTTGATGCGCAGGTGGAAGCAGGCCTGCATCAACTTTGTGGGCCAGTTCAAGGCCATATCGCCCTTCGACGAGGTGTGGGCGAAAGTCTGCTCGCTCGAGGACAAGAAAAACAAGAACGGCACTTTCATCTCCTGGGTGTGGCAGCGAGAGGAGAGAAAGATCATGACGAGAGTCTGCAACTTCATGCAGTACAGGCCCTTTCGCGAGGGCGGCGTGGAGGGCAAGTTGAACGTATGCGCTTGGCTGCATGATGCAATCGCTGTCTCGGTATCTGCCGGCTTCCAGGGCGACATCTTCACGCCCGAGCGCATCGCGACGATAGCTGCCAAAGTGAAAGAGGATACAGGCTTCGATGTCGTGTTTCACTCAGAGAAGTGCGTCGCGACCGAGGATGACTGGCGCGAGTACTGCGGCCCCCGCAACTTGTCCAAAGTCTTCAGCAAGGACGAGAAGTGTATCAGCTATTTGCACACGCAGGCTGTGAGAGAAAAGCTAGTGAGGTACGTCGGCTTCGTGCTGAAACACCACCCGCGCGTCCCTGGTGCTTACGAGCGCTACCTGAGCATTCCCGACTTCGTGAACGCGACGCTCCGGGTGCAGCCGTTCTACCACAGCAACAGTTCAAGCCAGGCCAGCCTGTGTAACACGCTGGAGACGAAGGACCATCTCATGTTCCCTTTGCTGCAAAAAGGTCGTGGGCACTGCGAGTGGATCTCCTTCCGGAACTGCACCTTCAACAACAAGGAGCAAAAGTTGTACGAGTGGAAGGAGCTGGAGAACGTCCCTGACACTGAGCATTTCTACGATTGCGAGCTGGACTTGGTCAAGGTGCGCCAGATCCTGGCAGGCGATGCAGAGGGAGAAAACCACACTCCCGAGTGGACCAAGGCACTCCGCTACCAACAGTCACTTGAAATGTACGAGATGATGGAAGTGTTCGTAGGGAGGATGCTGTTCCCTACGAACGAGTACGACAGCTGGCAGATGTGGCTCATGTACTACGGCCGCAGCGGCACAGGCAAGGGCTTGGTTATGAAGGTTATCAGGGCGATGAAACCACCAGGGAGAGTTGGTTGCATTGCCAAGAACACAGAAAAAGTGTTTGGGCTCGAGAATCTGTGCACGAAGGAGGCGGTGGTGATTGAGGACATGCCTGAAAAGATGTCGGACTGCATTGACAAAACTACCTGGCAGAGCATGGTCTCGGGCGAAGGAGTACCCGTCCCAAAGAAGAACAAGGTCGCGGTGACAGACTACGTCTGGAAACCGCCTCTTGCGGGCGCGTCGAATTTCAATCTCGACTACAAAGACAACGAAGGCGAGATAGTACGACGAGTTGCCCTGTTCAAGGCTACCAAGGTGGTGAGTGAAGCGAACACTGGCTTGGAGAAACATCTTACGACTGTTGAGTTGCCTTATATCCTGCTTCGCTGCGTTACTAAATACAGGAGACTAGCGGAAAGGACGCGCGGCCAGGACTTTTGGAAGCAGGTCGCGCCAGCCGAGATGTGGAAGCTCCGGAACGAGCTGGAAAGCCACGCAAACGACACCGCGCGGTTCCTCCTCGAGGGATCCATGAAGTACGTCGTGTTGCCCAAACCAGGCCATGCAGCGCAACTGCCCGAATTTCAAGGTGCCTTTCTGAACTTCATGCAAGTCGATCTGGCCAACAAAAAGGCGACCAAGGACCACATCAACGAGTCAACGATGTTATCTAAGGGATACGAAATACGCAAGGACAGCAAACATCCCAACGTGTGCAACTATTGCTTCTTGCACGGAGAATACCCTGCCCCCAAAACGGGCCCGTATTTTCCCTTATTTTTTTACTAAAATTTTTTATGACAAATATGACACTTATGACACGGTTTGGACCGAGGGACCCCCCCCCCTCCAAAACTCACTAATTTTTCCCGACCCCCACCCCCGCCACCTGGCCCAAAATCGTGTCATAAGTGTCTCATGGCGTCGGCCACCTGGGAAAAAGGGTGGGTGGTGGTCCCTTGTCCTTTTTGTCCGTATTTTCCCTTATTTTTTTGCTAAATTTTTTTATGACATTTATGACACTTATGACACGGTTTGGACCGAGGGACTCCCCCCCAAAAAAAATCGTGGAGATTTTTCTGGACCCCCCCACCCCGGCCACCCGGGCCAAAACAGTGTCATAAATGTCTCATGTGTCTGCCACCAGGAAAAAGGGGCGGGTGGTGTTCCCTTGTCCTTTCTGTCCGTATTTTCCCTTTAATTTTTAGCTAAATTTTTTATGACATTTATGACACTTATGACAACTTTTTGGACGAGGTACCCCCCTCCAAAAATCACACTTTTTTCCTGACCCCCCCCCTGGCCACCCGGCCCAAACAGTGTCATAAGTGTCTCAGGACTAGCGGACATCCACCACCTCGAAGACCGCGCCCAACCACCCGTAGGCAGTGGCGGTCTGGAGGGAGAGGACAGAGGCGTAGCGGCTGCCCCCGTCGAAAAAGTGGCCGGGCGAGCGAACTGGACACCAAAGGCGTGCCCCCTACGAATAACGAGGGCCCTGCCGCCCTTGCGCGCCAACAGCTGCGCCAGAGTGGCTGTCGAGACCGGCCCTAGCTTGGCAGGCAACCCCTCTTCGTCTACGTACGCCCGCAGCATGTTGACAGTCTTGATCTTTCGCTTGCGTGCCTTGGCTTCCTGAACGCGAGGCGAGCCCAGCAGGTTCAGCAGAGCAAACCACAGGCACCCGAACCCCTGCCTGTGCCTAAACCGCTGGGCGAGAGTCGTGAACTCTGCTCCTGGTCCTATCTCTACTACAGTCACGTCCCCCACGGGAGCAAACTCTTTGGCTGGATCAGCTAGTACCTCGGAACGCACCCTCTGCTGCCAGCGCGCTTAGGGAGTAGCAGCTAGAAATGTTTTTAATAGCGGCAAAGATACCTTGGGATATATGAGGAAGGTTTCCAAGAGTGTTAAGCTTCAAAGAAATTTTTGAACACGTTAGGGGCCCGGACAGTTTTTGGCTCGGCGGCGCCGCTGCTCACTGGGCGGCAGAAAAAAATAATCTGAAAAATGATTCCAGCTGGTTGCTACCGCTCGGGTATGATGATTTACAATGTTTGCATGCTATGAGCCCTACTTGGAGCTGGTTAGACATGTTTGGATGCTCCGCGTCGGGTGCTTCACATGTCGTCCGCCGCCGACTTTTCGGCGGCGGCCACCTGGTTGATTTTTGATAAGTACGGTGAGCATCTCGCAAGGAAATCATTCTGGCAGGCTGTATGGGTCCTACACATGTGGAACCATGAAGTTTACTTGCAGAAAACACTAACCCTAACCCTAACCCTAACCCTAACCCTGACCTGACCCTACGGCTAGCCGCTTTCAGACATCGCCCAGATTGAGCAACGTCGTGGATGGTCTTCAGCTGCTTGATACTTGTCGGCTATGCTGTTTTAGGCTTATTGCGGGCTATGGATCTCATTTTGAGCTGGTTAGGCGTGTTTGGACGCTCGGTGGGAGGTGCTTTAGATGTAGTCTGCCGCCGACTTCTCCACGGCGGCCACTACTACATTCTTGTTGCGCATCTATCAGAAAAATCATGCCAGCTGCTTGCTACCGCTCGAACGTAATGTTTTACCATGCTTGCGGGCTGGGAAGCTTATTTAGACCTGGTATGACATATTTGGATGCTTCGCGGCAGGATCTTGAGATGTCGGTCTGGCGCCGACTTGTCCACGGCGGCCAAACTCGTACATTCTTGATGACCACATTATGTGAGAAATGTTTCTAAAAATATGCGTAAATCTTGCATAACTGATAATAAAAGATCTAAAAAAAAAACCCTAACCCTAACCCTTCCGCTAACCCTAACCCTGACCCTAACCCTAACCTTCGCCCAAAACCTCACTGTAACCTTCACCCTACTGCTACACGCTGTTGAATGCCGCCCGATGGGGCGACGTTGCGGATGGACTAGCCATCTCCGGGGTAGTTTGTTTTCATAACCGAGCGTCGCTCAGCTTCACCGTTCGTGCGGGCTTGCGTCTGGACCGGGCGGGGACCGGCCTAACACCTAACCCTAACCCTAACCCTAAGTTAACCCAGAGGTCCCGGGAGCGATATTCTCGGGAACGCTGGCTGGACCTGGTTCTTGCGGCCCAATCCCGCGGGCAGGTATCCAAACGGCAGCAGACAGCGAGCGGAACCGCCGCGTCATGCCCTGCCTCCCCGGCGCACACAATTATGGCAGCCCTAACCCTAACCCTTAAACAGTAGGCCTCAGGCAGGCCACTTTCGAGTCCCGCTCGAGTGCGCGACGTTGCGGATGGACTAACCACCTCCGGGGTAGTTTGTTTTCATGAACGAGCGTCGCTCAGCTTTACCGTTCGTGCGGGCTTGCGTCTCTGCCTTCCGCCTTCTGCCCTCTGCCTTCTGCCCTCTGCCTTCTGCCTTCCGCCTTCTGCCTTCCGCCTTCTGCCTTCTGCCTTCTGCCTTCTGCCTTCTGCCTTCCGCCTCCTGCTGCCTTCTGCCTTCCGCCTCCTTCTACCCTCTGCCTTCTGCCTTCCGCCTCCTTCTACCTTCTGCCTTCTGCCTTCTGCCTTCTGCCTTCTTCTGCCTTCTTATGCCTTCTGCCTTCTGCCTTCTGCCTTCTGCCTTCTGCCTTCTGGCTTAGGCTTCTACCTTCTGCCTTCTGCCTTCCGCCTCCTTCTACCTTCTACCTTCTACCTTCTACCTTCTACCTTCTGCCTTCTGCCTTCTGCCTTCTGCCTTCTGCCTTCTTCTGCCTTCTTCTGCCTTCTTCTGCCTTCTGCCTTCTGCCTTCTGCCTTCTGCCTTCTGCCTTAGCCACCTCCGGGAAAGTTTGTTTTCATGACCGAGCGTCGCTCAGCTTCACCGTTCGTGCGGGCTTGCGTCTGGACCGGGCGGGGACCGGCCGAACCCCTAACCCTCATTATAACCCATATTATAACCCTAAATTAACCTAGAGGTCCCGGGAACGATTTTCTCTGGAACGCTGGCTGGACCTGGTTCTTGCGGCCCAATCCCAATCTACCGTTACCGATTGCTCTTCAACAAGAAGGGACAGTACCGATTACTAACTACACCAGACGATCCCTGCTGGCGCATGGCCCCCCACCCGAACGGCGAGGCATCAACGGAGTTAGGTATACTTGTTAAAAATATTGCATGTGGTAAAAAAAAGAATAGCACACGCAAAGAAAGACAACCATTTCCCACGTCAATAGAAAAGCCAAATACGGAGTTAGGTATTTACATGTGTCTCCCCCCCCCCCCGGTGACTGTCATTATCGTTATTTACTTTCATTATTGCTATTTATTTTTCTTATTGTTAGAACCATGGGGCTTGATTTGCCCACGAATAGGCGACCCCGCCCATTTTCGCTTGATTTCGAAAAGCGGCTTTCGCTGCTGACAGGTCCCGGTTCTGGGCTGGTCGCTAACTCTAACCCTAACCCTAACCCTAACCCCCGGCAGGGCGCAAATGCAGCTTGGCTGGTCGCTCCCCCGGAGGACGCAAATGAAGCTAGGCTGGTCGCTGCCCGGGAGGGCGCAAATGCAACCAGGTATGTATCCATCCAGATACATACCATCTATCTATCTATCTATCTATCTATCTATCTATCTATCTATCTATCTATCTATCTATCTATCTATCTATCTCTAGGGAGCTTTGGTATCGCCTGTATCAGTCCCTTCCGTGCAAACATCACGGCTTAGCTGGGCATCGGGTCAATACTTTACAGACTTCCTTGGTTGACGAAATCAGAAGCTCCTTTTTTCTGACATTAGTCGATATCTCATCAGTTGATCTCATCACTTACTCCACGAAGTGAACCAAGGCCACTTGAGGTGTCACTGACCCTCCCTTGGGCTTGATGTTTTGAAATGGGTGCCATCTGTCGACAGACAGAGAATTAGGGGATGGTGTGGGTGTGCTGGGCCCGTGGTGGGGTGCCTTATGTGTGCCTAGCCATACGCCTATGAGTCACATGCCGAAATAGCGACGGGAAGCACAATCCTGTTCCCTCAGGGTGCCCTTTCTCGCTTGTTGAGCCCGGAATAAAACCCACAGTGCTCTGTCGGTTTATACTAGACTGTCGAACAGTCTCGAAACTCCATCTGCTTACTGGGCCCTCTGTAATGGAGGTGGGAGCTCGTTCTGCAAGGGGCGCTTTATGGAACGAGCCCTGGCCCCGCCTGGTACTAGGGAGCTTTGGTATCGCCTGTATCAGTCCCTTCCGTGCAAACATCACGGCTTAGCTGGGCATCAGGTCAATACTTTACAGACTTCCTTGGTTGACGAAATCAGAAGCTCCTTTTTTCTGACATTAGTCGACATCTCATCTATCTATCTATCTATCTATCTATCTATCTATCTATCTATCTATCTATCTATCTATCTATCTATCTATATATCCCTGGAGACGGTCTCTGCCACTGGCAACTCAGCCTGGGGTTCAGATCTAACTATCTCCTACAATGACGATTTTGTGTCCGCCGTTAATCGCGCGCAGCGCAAGGGCTAAACAGGCAACCAACTCCTGACCATGGCTGATGAAGTCGGGGCGTGATGCAAAGGGTTGATGAAGTCGGGGTTGTAGAAGGTAACTCACAACGAGCGTGAACTCCTGAAACCTCGACTTGCTCATGGCATCATCTCCTTAGGGCACACGCTCCTGGGGAGTGTTCTAGTGTTGTCCCGTATAGTTCAAAAGGGCTCGGCTACCTTTCGGCTTGAACTGGGCACAGACACCAACCACAGCGAGACAGTGGTTGGTGTGCAGCTTGGCCGGTGCTGAAGTTCTTGTCCGGGGGTAGTATAGGAGGCAATGGCTTTTCAAGCTAAGCCACGCCCATAGATTAAACATATCTATCTATATATCTATCTATCTATCTATCTATCTATCTATCTATCTATCTATCTATTTACGTATTGGTGACTGCATTCCATCATAGCCGTCCAGTGTTGCATAGCCCGGGCTAGGTCCCTGCGGGGGTTTAGGCCTCATACAATGTCATCATTGTAGCTTGCGCAAGCTTACGGTGCTCAAAACACTTGGACTAACGGCTTCCTTTTCTTTCTCTTCTTCCTTATCCTCCCACTCTCCATTCCTAGATTGCCTTTTTCTTCAACGTCCTTCCTCCTCTTCTTTTTCCAGAACACAGTCTACCCGTGATTCCCATCCCGGACACATGCACAGTACACAAATTATTGTTTGATGTGAAACTGCGTTCCTTTGCAAGGACTACATTCCTTTGCGACATCTCATCTATCTATCTATCTATCTATCTATCTATCTATCTATCTATCTATCTATCTATCTATCTGCCTGTATCAGTCCCTTCCGTGTAAACATTACGGCTTAGCTGGGCGTTAATACTTTACCCACAGACTTCCTGGTTGACGAAATCAGAAGCTCCTTTTTTCTGACATTAGTCGATATTTCATCTATCTATGTATCTATCTATCTATCTATGTATCTATCTATCTATCTATCTATCTATCTATCTATCTATCTATCTATCTATCTATCTATCTATCTATGTCAGTGAGTCAGACCTGGGTGCTCCCCCAGCGCAGCCGCTGCGTCGTCGTCTGCTATCTGACGACGACAGTGACGAGGAGAGTGACGGCTGTTGCTGAGTATGCAGAGGCTCGGTGGCATGGCTGTGGGGGCTGCTGAGGGGGATGGAGGGAGTGAGGAGGGTGGTGAGGTCGTAGGCGGTGAGGTTGTGGTGGAGGATGTGTTGCTTGGGCGGGAGCGGGAGGGCTCTGTGCGGCAGGGTTGGGATGATATGTCGCCTGTGGATCAATCACGATTGTTTTGTAAGTTTTTTCAGGGGAAGTCGCGCTTCCGCAGTAACTTTAGGCTTGCTGCGTTGTTAGGGGTTACAGCGTTGCGTCCCCCTCCAAAGTTGGATGTGTTGTTTGGATCATATGTGTCTGAGTGTTGGTCTGCTAGGGAGGGTAAAAGGGAGGAGCTTGGGGTGGAGGATGGGGGCGAGGAGGTGATTGACCTCACTGAGGTTCCATCAGCTTCTGTCCCACCCTCTCCCCCAAGTGACGTTGATGTTGCGCGGCGCGGCCGTCCGCGCAGTGTGGACGTCCTGGCGAGAGAGAGGGGTTCGGGAGCGCAGCGTAGTGTCTCCGAGTTCTTCTCTTCAGCTAACACCCTCGCATCTAGCTCTTCATGCACTTCACAGCCCCCATCTGCCCCCGGTGTTGCTGTTGCTGCTATGTCTGTTTGGTGTTCTGACAATTCGTTGGGATCGGCTGACCCCGGTGACCCAATGGAGGCACATGTCCAGGATCTGGATCTGATGCTATAGTCTGAGGAAGCCTATTATTATTATTATTATTATTATTATTATTATTATTATTATTATTATTATTATTATTATTATTATTATTATTATTTGGACACCGGGATAGCCCAGTGGTCAAGTTCTACCATCTGGGCCCTGTCGCCAGTTCGATTCCCGTCGGTGCCACCAGTATTTTCATTGAACATACCGGTCTATTTCTGGACCAGTATTTTCATTGAACATACCGGCCCGTCTGGAAGTGTTGGAACTGCCCTTGCGGAGGTGTCATTAGAGCTTATCGTCAATTCTTCGTACTCCCCTCACGGGTGAGACGATGGAGGCGCATGTGCAGAAATGCATCAGCCATTGACAGAGAAGCACTATTATTATTACTATTATTATTATTATTGTTATTATTGTTATTGTTATTATTGTTATTATTATTATTATTATTATTATTGTTGTTATTGTTATTATTATTATTATTATTGTTATTGTTTTCTGGACCAGTATTTTCATTGAACATACCGGTCCGTCTGGAAGTGTTGGAACTGCCCTTGCGGGGGTGTCATTAGAGCTTATCGTCAATTCTTCGTACTCCCCTCACGGGTGAGACGATGGAGGCGCATGTGCAGAAATGCATCAGCCATTGACAGAGAAGCACTATTGTTATTGTTATTATTATTATTATTATTAGTGGCACCGCGATAGCCCAGTGGTTAAGGTCTACCGTCTGGGACCTGTCGCCAGTTCGATTCCCGTCGATGCCAGTATTTTCAAAGGATATTTTCTTTGAAAGTATTGGTCTGTCTGGAAGGCTTGGAGCTGCCTTGCGGGGGTGTCAGTAGAGCCTATCGTCAAATCTTCGTACTCCCCTCGCGGGTGAGACGATGGAGGCACATGTGCAGAAATGCATTCGCCATTGACTGAGAAGCACTATTATTATTATTATTATTATTATTATTATTATTATTATTATTATTATTATTATTATTATTATTATTATTATTATTATTATTATTACTATTACTATGGAGGCACATGTCCAGGATCTGGATCTGATGCTATAGTCTGAGGAAGCCTATTACTATTACTATTATTATTATTATTATGGACACCGTGATAGCCCAGTGGTCAAGTTCTACCATCTGGGCCCTGTCGCCAGTTCGATTCCCGTCGGTGCCACCAGTATTTTCATTGAACATACCGGTCCGTCTGGAAGTGTTGGAACTGCCCTTGCGGGGGTGTCATTAGAGCCTATCGTCAATTCTTCGTACTCCCCTCACGGGTGAGACGATGGAGGCGCATGTGCAGATTTGCATCAGCCATTGACAGAGAAGCACTATTATTATTATTATTATTATTATTATTATTATTATTATTATTATTATTATTATTATTATTGGACACCGTGATAGCCCAGTGGTCAAGTTCTACCATCTGGGCCCTGTCGCCAGTTCGATTCCCGTCGGTGCCACCAGTATTTTCATTGAACATACCGATCCGTCTGGACCAGTATTTTCATTGAACATACCGGCCCGTCTGGAAGTGTTGGAACTGCCCTTGCGGGGGTGTCATTAGAGCTTATCGTCAATTCTTCGTACTCCCCTCACGGGTGAGACGATGGAGGCGCATGTGCAGATTTGCATCAGCCATTGACAGAGAAGCACTATTATTATTATTATTATTATTATTATTATTATTATTATTATTATTATTATTATTATTATTATTATTATTATTATTATTATTATTATTATTATTATTATTATTATTATTATTCAGCCCAACCATTACGGCGTTAAATTGTGATGCCAATTCAACTATGAATTTTGGTGGTATGCTGGGGAGGAGGATCGTTGAGGCCTCATAAAAGATCTTTAACTCTGCTATGCTGGTTGGTAGCCCAGGACCCAGTTGTCTGTCAAATTGTTATGGATGGGGTTTTGAGACAGTTCTACCATACATACATACATACATACATACATATATACATACATACATACATACATACATACATACATCATACATACGCACATACATAATAATAATAATAATAATAATAATAATAATAATAATAATAATAATAATAATAATAATAATAATAATAATAATAATAATAATAATAATAGTGCTTCTCTGTCAATGGCTGATGCATTTCTGCACATGCGCCTCCATCGTCTCACCCGTGAGGGGAGTACGAAGAATTGACGATAAGCTCTAATGACACCCCCGCAAGGGCAGTTCCAACACTTCCAGACGGACCGGTATGTTCAATGAAAATACTGGTCCAGACGGAGCGGTATGTTCAATGAAAATACTGGTGGCACCGACGGGAATTGAACTGGCGACAGGGCCCAGATGGTAGAACTTGACCACTGGGTTATCACGGTGTCCACAATAATAATAATAATAATAATAATAATAATAATAATAATAATAATAATAATAATAATAATAATAATAATAGTGCTTCTCTGTCAATGGCTGATGCATTTCTGCACATGCGCCTCCATCGTCTCACCCGTGAGGGGAGTACGAAGAATTGACGATAAGCTCTAATGACACCCCCGCAAGGGCAGTTCCAACACTTCCAGACGGGCCGGTATGTTCAATGAAAATACTGGTCCAGAAATAGACCGGTATGTTCAATGAAAATACTGGTGGCACCGACGGGAATCGAACTGGCGACAGAGCCCAGATGGTAGAACTTGACCACTGGGCTATCACGGTGTCCATAATAATAATAATAATAATAATAATAATAATAATAATAATAATAATAATAATAATAATAATAATAATAATAATATATTATATATATGATCATGTATGTATATGGACAGGTCTATATGGTATATCATAAAATAAGCCTCAGAAACATATAAAACACACACAGGAAGACAGAAAGCATACCTATGTTTTACAAAAACACACCTTTGTTTTGACAAAAAAACGACAAACTAAGCACACTAAGAGAGATTTGGTCAAAATGACGACAATTTCATATTTTTATTTCATAAAAATATATATTAAACTTCGTTTAATATGAAATTGTCGTCATTTTGACCAAATCTCTCTTAGTGTGCTTAGTTTGTCGTTTTTTTGTGAAAACAAAGGTGTGTTTTTGTAAAACATAGGTATGCTTTCTGTCTTCCTGTGTGTGTTCTATATGTTTCTGAGGCTTATTTTATGATATAGTATTACCATATAGACCTGTCCATATACATAAATGATCATAAAAAAATGAGGTGGATCTACTTCTTATTGTTGTTGCTTGCTCCTTATTTCGTCCATTTCTTTGGCTATTGTTTCTTTGTATCGTTTGTGATATTCCTTCGCATATTCGCTTATTTTATCCTTATTATCTTCATAATATTCTTTATTTGTTCTTCCTGCTATGTATTTATTGCAACAATTAGGAGTGTTGCGGATTGCTGCGCCTTCTATCTTCCTTAATTGTTCCTAATTATCACACGGACATTCACGGAGTAATTCTATATAAGCATTTCCTGCTTGTAGTATTTCAAAAGAAGAAATATAATAATATTTCCCGTTTGTCCATCGTTTGAATTCGTTCTTATGGTTGTAAAATCGTTTGCTTAATTGTGTTGTCGTTGCTCCAATATAAACTTTATCAGTATGAGGTGAGCGGATTATATAAAGTTTTGCCTTATTGTAATCAACGGGTGTTTTTGGCTTTCGTGTTGTCATTCTGTATTATTCCATTTTATTCTATTATGTTTGAAACATAATTATTAAATTTTTGTTAAATTGAAGAGATGACGAGAGCAAAAAATAAACCTGTCTAATATATAACATTCTCCATTTTGAAACAACGGGGCAGAATGTGGAACGAAAACGACAGAAAATTTATCAAACAATTGAACATAGCAGACACAGAGCAAAAAATATATAATGTCGTATCAAACTTTTTTACAAGTGATGCGAAGCAGTCAAAGGCCTTTCATAATGCTGTTTTGTCATTGTTTAGTAAAACAACAACAGAAGACGAAATGCTAAAAGCGATGCCAATCATTTATTCAAAGTATGCTATTATTTATCCGAATACAACTTCAAGGAGACAGAGATTAAGCGAAGTGAGAACAAAAGCAATAAAACCAAATCAAAGCAAGAAAGTTTATGAAATGAGTAAATTGGACAAATATTTCAATATCAATGAAGATGAGGGAATTGAAATTGTTGAGGGATATAAAAAAGATGTCAAAGCGAAAAACGAACAAAAAATTCAGATAGATGTGCGGGAGGTAATGGCAAAAATGAATGAAATGATTTTGAGCAATGACCCTTATATGAAACTATTGGCTTTAATGTTAGCAATAGGGGCGAGACCCGTTGAAATATTTGACAAAAACACTTATGAATTAATACATGATAAGCCTTCATGGCTGAGAGTGGATAATTTAGCAAAAAAGAGAGAGTGGCAAAAAAAGAATTGGACCGAGAGGCCAGTTGTTTTATTTACTCCTTCTTTTGTTATTGAGAAAGTGGAAGCAATAAGAAACTATTTCAAGAAAAAAGGGGCGGTTATTATTAACAAGGAAGGACAATTAGACAAACAGAAAAACAACGAATTGAACAAACGAATAATAAAAGTATTTCCTTGGTTGGCAGATTATAAACAAAGAAGCAGTATGTTGCGAAAATTATACGCGGGCCTTTCATACACGAATTTTGCTGACCCGAAAACAACAAATTTTAATACTTGGGTAAGCAATGTGTTGGGACATGGCGATATGCTTACGAGCTTTTCTTATAGTTGGGTGAATGTTGCGGACCCCCGTGAGATGATGGAAGAAGGAATAAAAACCGAGTTGGAAGAATTGAGACGGAAAATTGACTTATGTCTAAATGTCAAAGGGGCCGAAAATGAAAGTGAAAACGAGGACGACGACGGCAAATATAAACCCTTGGGCAAAAAAGCAAGCCGTGAAGATAAGTTTGAGTTATTAAATAAAATTTGGAATGATAACCCGAAAATAACAAATACGGAATTAAGGAAGTTATCTCACATAGGTGCGAAAATAGCAAATGATTTTGTTAAGCAGAAGAAAACTGAAGCAAAGCAACCCGAAGCAAAGCAACCCGAAGCAAAGCAACCCGAAGCAAAGCAAACTGAGGCAACAAAACAGCCTGCGGGTTATAAGTTAGTTGATAATAACGGGGTAAGCAGACCATTGAGACGGAGTAGCCGAGTGAAAAAAAAGAAAGATATTGAATAAAATCAGTCAATAGTTTGCTATTGACATTTGTCCAAGGGACTAAATCTCTTTGAATAATGGGGTTTTTTGTTTTTTGTTTTGTTTCTTTTTTCTGTTTCTTTTTTCTGATTAAAACTTTTAAAAATTCAATTAAATTTTTTGGTGTGTTGAAAAACACATAAATATTTTAGTGTGTTGAAAAACACACATTACAAGGAGGACGAAGACACGGAAACTTCCATTAGTGCGGGTGGGGGATTGCTGGGAGGAATTGCTTGGACAACTCTGTTTAAAGCATTGTCAAATAATACGCCACCCGTAATGAGTTGATAAACCCGTTTATATTGTTGCTCGCCAAATCCTGCTATTTTTCGGTGCCCGCCTTGTTGTATCCACTGCTTAAATTTTTTGGTCTCCGTCGTAATTTGCTCCTGTTTGAGTTCCAAAATCCTGACGAAATCAATATCCTCTGTAATTTCTTTTGCCTCTCTCAATTTCTGCCGTAGGGCTTTAACTTCTTGCTCTTTTTTCGTTCTCGCTTTCTTCAAAGAAATAATTCGGTGAGACAGACTTAATTTCCCCTCTGTCTTGTCAAGTGAGGCCCTTATTTCATCAACATTATTGCTTAATTTTTTCCGCCGTTTAATTCGCCTTTCAACTTCGGCATCCGTCTCTGGGGCACTTCTTGAAACAATACTACGGCTGTCGCTCATGGTGGCTGGTCTTCTTTTTGCTTTGGACAAAAGGACAAAAGTGATCACCTTTGACAAAAATTGGTTGCGCGGGTTTCGGCCCTTAATTGGCGTATCGGTCTGGACTAACGAAATTATTTCATGGCGGTTTCTGTTGTCTGGACTAACAAATTTATTATAATTTATTTTGTGGCCGTGGTGGCACTCGTAATGATCTCGTCAATGGTTGGCTGTATGTTGTCCATGTAGGAATACAAGACATTTTGACATCTCTTATAATTCTAAGACATACTTTTTTAAGCAAGATTTGCTACAAAAATTATCAATCACATGTAATAGCCCCGCATCGTATATATAATAAATGTCTTCATCTACAAAGGCAAGAGATAATCCACAATTAACACAAAGGGCTGTATTATCATAAACGATATCACCATAAACAAAACTTTCTATGTAATCCCGTAGTTCGGTAGGTAGTCGATCGACAATGTCGGTCATCCTTATAGTTTCAAGTCAAAAATAGTTTCGTTCAAAGTGGGCAAAAAATGACCTTATTTTTATCAATGAATGTAGAAGTTAGCGGGATTATTTTTTTTAATAGTTTCAAATCAAAAATAGTTTCGTTCAAAGTGGGCAAAAAATGACCTTATTTTTTATCAATGAATAAAGCAAGTAAAAAGTTAAGCAAGAAACGCATTTATATTACCCGTGGGGGGCTGGGTAAATATATGGCTTTTGGTCCGCCCCTCGGTCCCCCTTCAATCTCAACTTTTTTCAATCTCAACTTTTTTTCAAACTGGGCCCCTTAAAATCTCAACTTTTGATTAATACTAAGCCTCTTTTTGGCCTCAAAATTTTTCTTAATCTTTTTCAAACTGGGCCCCTTAAAATCTCAACTTTTTAAACTCGCAATAGTATTACTAAGCACCACAAATCTTTAATTACCCTTCTTATTGTCGGGGCCCGATTTTCATACTCTTTCTTTAGGAATAATTTGAAAACTGGGCCCTTTCAATACTAAGCAACAAAAAGCCTTAAATATTTCTTCTATTACGAGTTTAAACTGGGCCGCTTAAAAATCTCAACTTTTGATTAATACCAAGCCCCTTTTTGGTCCAAAAAAAATCTATTGATTATAAACTTTATTTCGTTTTTGTGATTGCCCTCAATTTATCTTCACGAGATAATTCAATACTTTCACCCCCCTCTGTTTCGGGTTCATCGTGGTCGGCCAACACTGGAATATTATTCTCTTGTTGTTTTGTTAGTGTAAATAACTTTGTTTCTAATGGTCCATTATATAACCTGTAATGTGTTCTATGATTATTAGTCGCACAAACTGAAATCCCAAATTCAACACTAACCATCGAATTAAAAAACCTTAATTCGTTGGAAAATAGTTGCTTATGTCCTTCTTTCGCCATCGTTTCCAATTTTTCAATCCGCCTCTCGTCTGTGCTACTTATAATGAGTTTATCCCTGCTGAAATCTGTTTTTAATAAAGCATCTTGAATTTGTTCTTTCGTTATAATTAATTCGTCGTTCAATTTAGTAAATCCCATTTTAGTTAATACATCAATCATCCAAGTTTGTTTTTTGTATCGCAATAACCCCTCACGGCTTAGATAATTAAAGGCTATATCTTCTTTTTTTTCTTAGTCTCTCGTTGTTTTCGTCATCTTCCGTCAATATTTTTTCTAATACATGATTGTCTGATTTTTTAACCTCCTTCAATCCGTTTATTAAATCGCCGTTGTTTCCATTTTTAAAATAATGTAATGAGTTATAAAACCACTTTTTATGTTTATCCTTGCCATATTCAATATACCATTCTGGTTCCTTTGGTGGTGTTTTCCGTAATTTGTAATGGTTGATTAATGAATATTTATCGTAAGCGGATTTTGTTTCTTCGTCCCAATTCGTTTCCTCGCCCCGCTTTCTTTCATCTTCTTTTTGTTTCTTCAATTGTTTGTATTCATCTTCGGTCAAATCTTTCGCCTCCGAGAGTTTCGTCGCTTTTTCTAGTTTAACGGCCCCCGTCGCTTCCGCGTGTTTTTCTTTCATATCGTTATTTTTATTTACCTCGTCATAATATTCCACATCGTCGCCGTTAAGAATAAACCAATTCACTAAATTTTTTAAACCCGCCCTCTTATCCGCATTAGTAGAAACCGTATTTCTCGCCAATATTCGTGTATAATTTCCCGCCTTGAAAGTCTCATGTCCAATATCGGAGACCTCAATTCCACAAAGGGACAATAAGCCTGATAAATCGTCATTTTCTGGTATATTAGAATATAAATTTTGTAAATAAACATCTTCGCTTGTAATCGTTGGAATATTAAAAGTTTCATACGACACGAAAACCTCGTTGTCCGCGGGGTGTCGCACTCGGTTCAAAATTTGGAGCATATCGCCCGAGGTCGTGGTCATATTATTAAAAATTCCTACAACATTATTAATGACATTCCTTTCGGTGTAATCAACCCCCGCTTGAATTGAAGGACTGCCTATAATAAGGTCGTAGTCCTTCCAAGTCTCGTAATCATTTTCAAAAGAAGCCTTGACTTTTTTGCTTTCAATTGTAGCACTACAAATGACAAGCACTTTATAACCTTTATCTTCAAACATTTTCCCTAAGCCTTCTATTTTTTCAGTTCCCATGTTGGTTAAAACGGCCACTTTTTTATTTGCCTTCAAAAGGGTTTCTACTCGTTCAATTGATATATTATGGTCCAATGATATTTTAATTAATCGGCGTGTGTTAATTAGTGCTTCCATATCCGCGGGTCGTTGATTGTAAAATATTATGTCATTGCCCTTATGTTTCCTCATATTGAATAACCGCGTAATATTGTCGGGTTCCATCGTTGCCGACATAATAATGACCTTATTCGCCACTCTCATAAAATGTTCAAATTTCTTCCAATTCATAGAAGCCAATCTATTTTTTATATATGTGTCGCCCGACATATGTCGCAACACCGCATCAATCTCGTCAATAATTAACAGGTCGCACACACCGCAATTCCCGTCCGCGGTCCATTGTATCCGATTAAGACTATCTAAATGACACACAACCCTTTTTTCCGTTATCTTCCCGCTTTTTTGGTCCAGATACAACAAAAAGCCCTCATATTTTCTCTTGTATTCTCTCGCCAACATTCGCCTCATTGATATAACAAGGATTTTCATTTCGGGGTTTTTCACTAGTGCCTCCTTTATCGCCATTGTATTCGCCGTCGTCTTACCAGTTCCCACAGGACTTATAACCGATATTAGCCCCGCCTTCCCGTTCGTCATCGCTTCAGTCAGCCCTTCAATGTCGCTACAAAATCGCATATCGCTAAGTTTAAATTTGGTCCCGTCAGTCGCGCATCGTTGAATAATTTCAAGCCTATCTCTCAGGGTCGTTTCTTTGTTCGCCATCGCTTCAGAGATTATCTTTTTTGCTTTTTCGGCGGGAGATATTTTCTCTTTCTTCCCGTCGCGTAGTTTTACCATTGCCCCTCCATCTTTACGGATACAGCCACGATAAACGGCCCCGTTTGGATACAGCACCGCATATAATGTATTATCCAGTTCATGTATCACATCACATATATCGCACACAATACCATATTTGACCTTGTCAAAGTTGTAAAATATCGCGTCTTCTTTTTCAACCTTAGAGCGGAATTCGTGGTCCATTTTGTCGCCAAGGCTTTTTATAACGAGTTTAACAATCGGGTCGGAGACCGCACGGGGCTTCTCGGGTATTGTTCTTTTTGCTTTCTCTTTAATGTTGGTTCTCTCGCTATCACCGCAGGATACAAGATAATCTTCAAGCGGTCGCACCTCGCCAACGGGCAACATCGGCCGTGTTTCGCCTTTTTTCGTCGCATACACGGCACGAAATAATGAGCCCGCGTTCGCTTGCTTATAAACTTTGTCATCAATGATTTTTAATTCTTTCGCCGTTAGATTTTGCTTAATAAAATTCAATACCTTTTTCCCATTTTCAAAAGTCAAGCCGTTATTAACAATCATGTGATATGAGTTTTTGTAATTGCTTGATTTGTTCGCGTATTTATTAGAAGAAGTAATCGCCAAGTTTTCACTATCGCTTAATTTACAGGCCTTTATAACTATCTTCACGGCGGTCGCATAATCCAGCGGTTCATTCTTCTCTCTTTCTTCCGCAGTCTCGTAAGAAAAATCAAAATCAAAATATGGTTTTAATTTCTTGCTTCCATGTAAGGCCTCGCAAGCCCTCGGGTTATTTTTAATGAAATCTTCAACGGCTTCAATCCCGTTAAGTTCCACATAATCGCCACATTTCATCTCAGGGGTAAATAGCCATTTTTTTAATTTTTGTTTTAAGTTTTTTTGTTCCCCTCCATATACAGGGGCGGTCTCCCCCGTTCCACCAGTCGCACAGGTCGCACCATCAACCATCTTTTTTTATATTCTTATAAAAATACTTTATTAAAAAAAATAAATTAATTGATATACATATTTTTAACAATTATTTAAATGATAATTTGAATATTGATTTAAATAATTAATTTATATAAAAATATAATACATAATATATATAGAATGACAGACGACAGCACCACCACCGAGCACAACACTCCCGAGCGTCGCGGAGACAACGACACCACCAACGACACCGCCAACGGCATCCCCGAGCGTAAAAAACGCGGTCGCCCAAATGGTATTATTAATAAAGGCCTTGAAGCACCACTTCCATTTAAGACAGAAGTAAAAAATGGAATTTCATATTATCACGCATATGTCCCCCGTAAAACAAAAGAAGGCAAAATATTATATTATCGTCATACAACCACATATGAACAAGTTATTGACAGGAAAAAGCGGGTGGTTTATGGTAAGCCAAATTATATCCAAAAAAAGAAAGCCAAAACAAACCAAATTAAAACGACACTAAATGAAAAACTTGACAATTTCTCCCTTCAAGAACTTGAAACAATCATCAGAATTTTCAAAGAAGTCAATATTGAAAAAGTTAAAAATTCATTGATTAGATTACACGGGCCCTCATTGGTCGCACCAGTATAAATTTAATAATCAGGACTTCTTTTTTGCAACAAGATAAAAAAGAAATCTATTTTTTTTATTCCGTTGTTTTCGTCAAAGCATAATATAATTCGTTCTTTGTCGTGCTATAATATTCCCCGTCATCGTCGTCGTTTTTAATTACCTTCAACACATTACAATAATATTCAAAATGTGTGATTTGGAATATCCTTATTTCAATTAATGATAAATCTTCAATTCTATTTTTAATTTTTCCTTCAAGGTGTCCAACGTATTTCACATCATTCAACACATACCTCATATTTTTCTTCGTCCATTGCTCACGGGTTCCCGTAAATTCACAAATCAAATTCACTACGGCCTCGGGCAGTTTGCTCTCTCACATTAGATAAACATAAGCCATTTTATATAAGTGGTTTCTCATCACGGGAATCATCACACTGACTTTTAAATTAAAATCCGCACGAGTATACCGCATGGACCTTTATGTCGTCCCCGGTTACCACGGGTCAATATTACTATCGTATGACCAATTGGCTACGATGGGGGCTGTGATTGATTGCGCCGCACGGCGAGTGATATATGGAGTAAAAAGAGGAGAAAAGAACGATATTGATCCCTTCAATGCTACTGACTCTTATGAGGCTTACGAGCTGAGTCTAGCGACGGATCACAAAAATGGCCATCGCACATGAGGCACTTGAGGTGTATGTTCACCCCCATGTCGTAAGACCGGATGAGCTGTCCTGGACCGACAATGGGGAATCCCAAGTGTGCACTGTCACAGTTCCCACATGGCATTGGGACAAAAAGTCTGTTGATGACTGAATCGAGAAGCGAAAGGAGGAGATTATATGTGTCGCACAAAGAAGCCCGTCGTTGGCAAGATTCGCGGAAGGAGTAGGAACAGATGTCCATATTACTAACGGATACTGTTTCCATGCGAAAGTAGGAGAAGAAAAAAGGGAGGCGTTTGTAGCAAGGAGAACGGGGCGAATCCCGGATTCCACCAGAAACTATTAAAAGTTTTATTACTGATTTCTGGGGTGACGAGCCCACGTGGCCGCGTTCACTGACCGAAGTGAAGAAATGCTTACGGACTTTATTTGAAAATAATAAGCCGTATACTATTATCCTGCCGTATAATGAGAAGGCGATATGGGCGCAGGAGATAAGGGACCGGCTTATTGATCATCCTATACCGCTACCCTCTCGCAAGCAACAGCTAGTGGTGGCTTGTCATATGGGAACTCGTGAGCAGAGCAGTGCATACAAGCGGAAGCTCAGAGACCTCGACAAGTTGAAATTGATACCGCAAGCATTCACATGCTTTGATGGTTTCTACACCCGTAAGGCTCCTTTGCAATACGCGAGACTTATTGATATGCTGGTGGAGCTCGGCAAAGTCGGATGATGAGCCGGACACTGTCACGTACGAGAAGACGTGCCTAAATGATATATCGGAGGAGGAGCATGATAATCGAGAAGCGAACGGAGGAGACAAGTTATATGTGTCGCACAAAGAAGCCCGTCGTCGGCGAGATTCGCGGAAGGAGTAGGAACAGATGTCCATATTACTAACGGATACTGTTTCCATGCGAAAGTAGGAGAAGAAAAAAGGGAGGCGTTTGTACCAAGGAGAACGGGGCGAATCCCGGATACTCCACCAGAAACTATTAAAAGTTTTATTACTGATTTCTGGGGTGACGAGCCCACGTGGCCGCGTTCACTGTCTGAAGTGAAGAAATGCTTACGGACTTTATTCGAAAATAATAAGCCGTATACTATTATCCTGCCATATAATGAGAAGGCGATATGGGCGCAGGAAATAAGGGACCGGCTTATTGATCATCCTATACCGGTACCCTCTCGCAAGCAACAGCTAGTGGTGGCTTGTCGTATGGGAACTCGTGAGCAGAGCAGTGCATACAAGCGGAAGCTCAGAGACCTCGACAAGTTGAAATTGATACCGCAAGCATTCAGATGCTTTGATGGTTTTTACACCCGTAAAGCTCCTTTGCAATACGCGAGACTCATTGACATGCTGGTGGAGCTCGGTAAAGATGATGAGCCGGACACGGTCACGTATGAAAAGACGGGCCTAGATGATGTCTCGGAAGAGGACTTAGGCTTGGAGGAGGACAGAGAACCCCTCAAGAAACATAAGCAGATGTCTGATGAAGATTTTCAAGCGGCGGCGCGGAAAATATTGGAAGAAGGAGTAGGCACGGAGAAGGAGAAGGAGCTTTTAAAAGCCAAATTAGAGGCGAACAAGGAAATTTTTGACCCTCCACAGTGCAGGTGGTGTCAAGCCTGAAGATTTCACTGCGGTTATTTACAAAATACTGGGTGCGAAGCCGTCACCGGCACCACGAAGGGCGAATTTGAGTATACATGAGGCGAGATAGCGGAGGAGCTAGCAAGACAGCTGCTCAATGAGGATTTTATTGAGAGATCAACATCTCCAATAGTCTCGCAACCGAGAATAGTGCCGAAGCCAGGAGGAGAATGGCGCCTGACAGTTAACTATGCTCGTGTTAACAAGGTGCTGGAGGAAGAGAGAAATCCTCTCCCGACATTAGAAGAAGGAAGGAGAGTACTGCGGAATGCAAAATTCTATTCGGTCATTGACCTTAAGAATGGCTTCTGGCAGATACCACTGGAGGAAAAGTCCAGATGGCTGACGGCGTTTGTGGTGGGTATGGAAATATACCAATGGAAAGTGCTTCCGATGGGCCTCAAGCAAGCCCCAGGACTTTTCCAGAAGGCGATGCAGAAGATGTTGAGCAGTCAGTACGATGATTTGTCTGACGGAGGCTTGATGAGAAGGCGGGGACAGAAGGCGGGAGAATATGTATTTTGCTATATCGATGACATTATCGTATACTCTAACACAATGGAGGAGCATATCGATCATTTGTCCGATATATTTAGGCGCATCGGAGCTTTTGGCCTGAAGTGCAATCTAAAGAAGTGTCAACTTGCCAAGACGAGTGTGACATACGTAGGGTACGAGATCTCCCATAATCGAGTCTCGATATCCAAAGAGAAGAGGGAGGAGATTATGAATCGACCGATACCAAAGAACCGCACTGAATTGCACTCATTCCTTGCGATGGCGCAATACTAAAGCCAGTTTATACCCGATTGGGGTGCAACACGGGCTAAGTTGGAGAAAATGATAGATTTTGGAGACTTTGAGAAGTGGGGCGAAGATGCTTTGCAAGCGTTTCATGCGCTCAAAGATCTCATTTACAAAGACCCGAAAGACGGAGGACTGGTGTTAACGATGCCCGACTTTACGAAACAATTCGTAGTCGACACAGACGCATCTAAGTTTGCGATTGGGGCTGTATTACAACAAGAGGATGAGGAGAAGAAATTACGCCCAATCATGTTTATTAGTAGGAAGTTGTGTGCGGCGGAGAGAAACTATTGCACAAGGCAAAGAGAGGCGTTAGCGGTGGTGTGGGCCCTCAAGAGGCTCAGAGAGTATTTGTGGGGAGGACCTCAATTTACTGTCAGAACTGATCATCATAACCTGTTATGGTTGATGAATCATGAACAGACTGGACGGCTGGCGCGGTGGCAAGCGTTCTTGTCTTGTTTCGACTTTACAATGGTCCATCTACCGGGGAAGCCAAATGTGGTCGCTGATAGCCTCTCTAGGCTAGAGTTTAACTCAGAAGTATCGGCGTTGGTGTCCACGGTGGAGATGGAAGACTTGTCCACTGACAAGGTGTATGAGGTCAGCCACATTGAGGCGATGGAGATGGCGAGTGGAGTCCGATATGACCGCACAGGTCTACGGTACAGTCCACAAGGCCCGGATCACGGGATATGTTGTGAGCTACATACCCAGGAGGACGCTGAGTGGTCCTATGAGGTATATGAGAATGCGAAGGCGAACATAAGAGAGGAAGAGGAGACGCAGGATGTTTATGCGGAGCCTCCTCAAGAGCGGAGAAGTGACCTAGACGATGACCCAGAAAGAATCGGGATACGGCTAGAAGATGGTACTATCCATATAGCCTCGCCTACCGCATGGAGGCAACAACAGGCTCAAGATCCGGAGTTTAAAGAACTCATACAGTTATATCAGAACCCGGATGAGCTGAAGATGACCGAAAGCGATCAAAGATCAGATGATGGAGATGGGATGGAGAGATGGTCTACTGTGGTACAAGGGCCTTCACGGTCGCTATGCGTCACAGCCGGACAATGGACCCTTTGGGTACCGGAGAGTCTGAGACGATTTATATTTGTCGCAGCCCACAATTGCCCACTTTTGGCGCATCCGGGTCGACAACGAACTCATATGTTCGTAGCGAGGCGATTCTGGTGGAAGAAGATGAAGGAGGAGATAGATCAGGCGGTGGATGCATGCATCCCGTGCAAGATAAACAAAACACCACTGAAGGCAAATTTCGGCCTGATTGGCGAATTTCCTCTTCATGCGGGGATGTTTGAGTTTATACACATTGATCATGTGGGACCTTTCCCAGAATCGAAGGATGGTTACAAATACCTCCTCACGGCTATTGACAGAGCCACCAACTATGTGTGGATCATCCATGTCAAAGACGTTACCGGCAAGACGACGGCCGAGGCGCTGATCGATAGGATCATCTCACAGATCGGAGTACCAAGAAAGATATGTTCTGATCGAGGCTCGGACTTTAATAACGAGCTCATCGACAAACTATCTAAGTATTACGGGATGAAATGGCAATATGTTACTGCCTATAACCCGCGAGCAAATGGGAAAATCGAGCGGGTACACAGACCCCTCAAAGCCTCGCTAAAGATGTATTGCACGAAGAAGGAGAATCAAAGAGCATGGGTCGAGGCAGCACCATCATTTGCGTTTGCAATGAACTGTCTACCCTCTACGGCGTTAGGAGGCTCGAAGAGCTCAATCTCGCCATATCAGTTAGTATATGGGCGTGAGCCTGATATCCCGACTTCGCTCCTTCACCCAAAAGACACTTGGGCGGA
Source organism: Paulinella micropora (assembly GCA_019918135.1). NCBI lineage: Eukaryota > Cercozoa > Imbricatea > Euglyphida > Paulinellidae > Paulinella > Paulinella micropora. The sequence continues at coordinate 27,538 of WBZZ01000581.1, forward strand.
TGCGGATGAGTTGTTTGGGATGAGACTTAGAGTGAAGATGGAGGCGGAACAAATAGTCAGGGCGCATAGAGAGGCGGAGCGCCGAAAGACTGATGCTGAAGGGGTGCGACAAGCGCACTTGGATCGGATCAAGTTTCAGGTCGGGGATATTGTACTATTGTACCATCCTCAAGTCCCGAAGGGAGTCAGCTCTAAGCTGTTCACTCACTGGAAAGGACCTTATCAGATTATGGAACAGACGGGACCTCTGAATTACAAGATCAGGGGTAGAGGGAAGGTGCAAATTGTGAATGTAAGAAGGCTGACTAAGTATGATCCCTTCTTACTGGAAGATGAATCCGTTGAGGAGGCGTTAAAACGGATGAAGGACGATTTCAAAGAGGTGCCGCCCATCCACAAGGAGGCTGGCATAGACCAAGACGATGCTTATCGGGCACCGATAGCTGAGAAGGAGGAGAGTGAGGTGGACAGTAAGGAGAAGACTGACCGCATAAGCGCGGTGGGGACTCAGTCCAAGTCTTTGCGAGAGCATAGCGGAAAGAAGGAGAAGATCACAGAGGTGCAGCTAAGGAGAGCGCGAAATGATCTTATCAACAACCAACCAAGGAAGGCGATGAGGTCAATGGGATCAAAGGACGTCCACCAGGAGGAGGAGGGGACGGACACTGACCCAAACTCGGGCAACACTGAGATTGTCCATGAGCGATGGAAGGAAGGCGATGCGATAGCAAACATCGCATGGGTGAAAGATGCTTTCTATCTGATGAGACCAGCGGAACAACATGTCGCTGATGACACTCTCTCAGACTTATACTTGATGCGGGTCGTGGCGGTCCCACGACAGATGCGTGTCACACGGACACTCAAAATATCATCAGCCGCAAAGATAGTACAACCGATATTCCAGTTCTGGAGAAGTATGGACCCGGTTGAGGATCCAAAGGCAAGACATTATCTGCCAGTATATAAAGACGCAAAAAGTCTCGAGACATGGGATGATACAATTACTCCCAGAGACAAGGATTACACTGCGTGGACCATTCAGACACCAAGAGGAGTGCTTGATATCCCTTTTGAATTATCGTTGGGCGGAATCCCTAATAAGATCTGGGACATTCTCGAACAGTCAAAGTTCGATCTGACTTTTGTTGGTGGTCCTCCACCAGGCAAAGAAATCCGCGCCAGACGACGAAGGCAGTGACAAAGAAACTATTTTTCTTTATGCGTCTCAAATAAACTGATTGATTGCCCACGGCGTATCATGATTTGATCATGCATCATCAGTTATCAATATGAATATTAAAAAGACTCAGTGATATAACTTGGCATTCGATCGCAACATACGAGTGCGAAAGGTCGATCGACGATGAACTACACCGTATACGGGGATCGCTAGTGTATTGAGCGATGGTGTTCCCGGGTATGACCCTTTCCAAGTCCTGGGATGATGTTCTCGAAAATGAAATGTTCTCTGAAACTTTCATTAAATTATTTTTTACGATAGATTATATACTGTCGTACCTGAGCACGGTCAATCTCTACTTGTGTCGGTATATCGCAGGGTCGGGTACACACACCTCGACTTCGGATATAGCTATTAGGACTGGCCCCCTAATACTATATCATAGGATATCCGCCTTATACAAGGGTATGTCATTAAAAAAGACAATGTACTTACGATCTCCCTGTGAATAATAATAATAATAATGATAATAATAATAATAATAGTGCTTGTCTGTCAATGGCTGATTCATTTCTGCACATGCGCCTCCATCGTCTCACCCGTGAGGGGAGTACGAAGAATTGACGATAAGCTCTAATGACACCCCCGCAAGGGCAGTTCCAACACTTCCAGACGGGCCGGTATGTTCAATGAAAATACTGGTCCAGACGGAGCGGTATGTTCAATGAAAATACTGGTGGCACCGACGGGAATCGAACTGGCGACAGGGCCCAGATGGTAGAACTTGACCACTGGGCTATCACGGTGTCCATAATAATAATAATAATAATAATAATAATAATAATAATAATAATAATAATAATGATAAGAAGAAGAAGGAGATTAAAGGGGGAATCGTACTACAGCACCACGTTGCTTGTATTTTTTTATTAGTAGTACGGTTGTTCTTGACATACTGCCGAGGAAAAAAAAAAAAAGAGAGAGAGATTGAGGGGAAGGAGTTCAAAAATCTACAAGAATGGCTGGAGAATCCGCTTTGACGTGCCGTATGAGGATATATTTATCGTCTTTTAGCGTCTATCCGTGGGTCGATGCGCTGTGTGGCATGACTACATAGCGCATACTATTTGCAGAAAGAAATCAGAAGGTGTATGACGAAAATGCTATTTCCGTCATAAAATCGGGAGGGGGTACTGTAGGCATCACCCCCGGATAGCCGGTAAAAAGTACCTTTTCCTGGTGACAGGTGCACCAGCTTGTTATTCAGTGTAATTTGTCCCGATTGGACCTGATGCCATTTTATTCCTGGTCTGTTGCCGTTTTCCTTCTTGGCTTCACTGAGCTAATATAACGAGACATCATTCTCATCTTTTGAGGACTGTGTTTGGTTGTATTACCGACTTTTTACGAGCTATCGTTGGGGGCATTACAAGATTGTGATTGGAATTTCCATTTTGAGTCATTTTTTCGATTTTGTGTGAAAAATTCAAATTTCTCGATTTAACTTTAATATTTTGCGAAAATTTCCATTTTTTCGCGGACGCATAAAGCCGTTAATTTGAGAAATTTAAATTTTATCACAAAAGCGAAATTCCAACCAAAATCCGAAGTCTGACTCAAAATCTGAAATTTAACAATTTTTTACGTCTTGAATGTCGACAGCAATATAATCAGATAAAAAAAACCCGAAGGTGGTATCCAGTGGTATCATCCAAATGTGAGCAAGGTAAAGTTTTATTTCCCAACAATAATATTTTTTGTGGACCTGATCCATTTGGCGGAAGCGCTGTACATAGGGTTGGGTTTTACCGGGACAAAATGAGTAAAACGAAGCTGCCCAATTTCGTGATGAATCGGATGTTGGAGGAGGGGGTATATATATCAAACGGGGACATCAAGTCGTTGTGTATTATAGCGGGGGCGCAGAGACGGGAGTTACAACAAGCGGCCGCAAAGATGGCGGATGCGATAACGCGGTGGGACGCGGCGTTTTCCAGGAACCCGGTGGAGGAACTGGCGGATCTGATACAGAATTGCCATACGGGTTGGGCACGGAGCATTAGAGGGTTGGCGGGAAAGGCGTATGACGCCATGCGGGAATATATGGCGGGGCCGACGGACGTGGGGGCAAAGATGGAGAAGAGGGATGCATCACTGTACAACTTTTTGCAAGAGGCGGCGGCGTTGAACGATGCGGCGACAGATGCGGAAAAGGAAGCAAAACGGAAGGAACCGCGGCAATTGGTCTTTGGTTTGTCCATCCTGAACGGATGTGTGCGGGGCTGGTATACATGGATCAGGATTTGGATGGCGGCGGCGGAAGCGGAAGCGGCAACAGCGTCCCCGGAAAAGAGGAAGAAGAAGAAGAAGAAAGGGAGGCAGTCGGAGCAAGCGGCGAGCTCGGATTCAGAGGAATCGGAATACAGATCGAGGTCAAGGGAAGGGCAAAAGCGGAGGCGACGTGGCACAAGCAAGTCAAAGATCGACGGAAAAGAACAACGGGAGAGGATCCTTGGACAGCTCCGTAAGACGCAGCTGTTGCTGGAACACTGAGAGAGGCCAATGGTTGCGAGCAAACAGCACGAGTATGAGTACATGAACAAGGTACGTAAATTCATCGTGGCTTTACGGAGTGAGGCTAAAGCGGCACTGTGTGGGGATGCGGCGGACCAAGTGTGCTACTTGTTGGGCAACTTGGTGGGGTCGGGGGACGAACACACGCGGTTACTTGACACGCATGTATGGGAGGAGCGGTTCAAGAAAGACTCACGGTTCGGAGAGCGAGGGGTCAATAACAAAAAGGTGGTGGTCGATGTCGCTCATTTTGTGTTCGCCGACGTGTACCAGTTTCACCAACTTCTTGACAGGGGGGACGAGATAGAGGCGCTGAAGGACGCGGCACAGGCTCTGGTTACGAAGAGGATGGCATTACGGGACATCTTTGCCAGTATCGCGGGGTTCAGTCTGTTGCACGAGAAGAAGTAGATATACCCAATGGTTCTGGCGGGGATATGGAAGGATAAAGAGACAAAAGATGTGGTTCCGGAGATCGCGGCACAGGTGATAGCGTTGGCGGATATCACGCCGGAGGGCAAAACCCGATGGCAGGGGTTGAACACCACTTACAATCCGGTCAGCTGGGTATTACATGAGGAAGACCCGGCGTTGATCGATCGTGTGATCACATCGCCAGCGGTGACCGCGAAGTGGCCGCAGGCAAGGTTCAACTATGGAGGCAGCGGAGGCTTTCGGGGGGGCGGACGACCGCGACAGTCCACGCAAGGAGGGGGAGATCGGGCGCCAAAGCATAACGGGGGGTATAGACCACGGGGCTCGAGGTATGGGGACGGAGGATACCAGGAGCGACGACAGGAGCGGCGACCACCGCAAGTGTTTCATGCAGATCGGGCGCCTCGAGGAGGGGAAAGGGTGAAATTCGACGCAGAGTTCCATAACAGGGCTCTGCCGAATACGGAACTAAAGGGGCAGCCACGGTACCCGCCGGACTCGGAGCTGATCGAGGGTTTCCCGAAGTATAGCAGACGGGCACTGAGGTCCAGGAACTGGGACAAGGATTCATGTTACACGGCTATCGCTATGCACTGGTTGGGAATTAAAGGAAACTGCCAGGTGAGCCACGGGATTAATATGTGGCACGACAATTTAGACACTTGCAGGCAGCATCACAGAGACGAGGCATACTGGGAGTTGAAAGAGGCGGTACGGCACGGGATGTGGCAGCTAGGAGGGTTGGAGGGCATGTTCCCGCCAGAGGAACTCCCGGCACTGCGGGAGTTCAATGAGGCCAATATCAAGGCGAAGGGATGGACGCGAAAGGATAAGGGTTACTACCACCGGGCAGCCAACATGCGACCCAAAGGCACGGAGGGAGAGCGACGGGAGCAAATGCGGGACGGGTATCGGAGGAACGACAACAACGGCGGGAGAGGATCGCGGGGTGGCTATCGGGACGAATATTGGGGAGGATTTCGAGGGAGCCGGGGTAATTATGCGGCGACGCCTAGACTGGGGATGGACAAACAGGTACAACCCTTGATATACGAAGTGGGGTGTTGGGAAAGACACAGCGGGTACAAGCGGAACACCACACTCTCATCTACCATATGTGCATCCGGATCGACAGGGGTTGATTGCAGGGGCTGGAGCGGGAACACAAGAGCGACAGGGACAGCCGGAGGGCACGGGATTCATCGCGGATACGGAACAAACGATAGAGGAGATGGAACGGGAACATGACCGCACTCATAGTATATATGAACAGGAGCGACCTCCGCAGCAAGAGGAAGCGCGTCCGCGCAGGTCTAACAGCGACGATGATGTAAAGATCGTGGGGGTTTCTACGGCAGGTGAGCCAGGAAAGAGTGACGGGGAGATCACGAACGGGAATGGGGGTTTGACGTATGACAGGGGAACGGAGGGCGAGGCGACAACGGCGACGGGGCGACGGATCGGGATACGGGAGCCCGGAAAGGGACGAGATGGGGAGGAGCTTGAAGACACGGGAATATGTGGATCTGACATAGGCAGAAAGAGGGGGAGAGACGAGGAGATAGACGAGAGACAGGGGGAACGGCATGCAAAACAGCAGAAGGCAGAGGGGCGAGCATGTAGCGGATCGGGGGTACAAGGAAATGGGTACAAAGAGGGCGAGAACAGTGAGGGTGAGGGCAAGGAGAGAGCGAGATTGGAGGCGGAGCGGGAGAGAAATGAGGGAGAGGAGGTAGCAGAGGAAAAGAAGCGAGAAGAAAGTGAGAGAGAGAGGACACGGGAGCGAGAACGACAATTGCTGGAGACACACTGGAAGGTGAGTCAGTTTGCAATTGGGGAACACGAGGAGGAGGAAGAGAGGAGAGCGAGTCTGAGGATGAGTGGACGAGGGCCAGAATCGTTGCTCTGGTCGACACGAGGTTGGAGTATTTCCGGAGACAGAGGGAGGAGGCCTCGGACGGTTTTCCGAAACACGGACGAGACTTGGGATACCAACATAAGGAAATGGATACACGGGTGCTGCCTATGGCGCAATATGTAGTATGCAATATGGGCAAGCCTAGCCAGGCAAAGGTGGAGATTTTGAACTTTCTGCAGGAGCGGTAGGGAAGCCAACCCATGGTAGCGGATTCGGTGTCCCAGATCTCTCGGTACCGCCTAGCTATCTTCCTCGATCCGAGTCGGCAAGCCACTATCAACTTCTGTGTGCGACTCCGAATCGGTATCGGGTCCGCGATTAATCTTCTACATCGTACCACTACATTTCCGCTCTCCTTCCTACCGGAAGCATAATCGTGAAGTCCCCGTGCGAAAGCCGATTTTTCAATGTCTTCTTGATGAACTTCTGGATCGGGATTTGGCCTCCATTCGGGATGAAGCGTTCACGCACATATCCGGGGTATACCACAGGACACACGCCATTCAGTATGCCATGATGATGGACCAACTGGCAAGATTCGCGGATCAAGAGCGGAAGACACCAACCTTATATCGGTCGAGGGAGGGTTTAGACAGGGACGGAGCAGAGATAGCGGTGGATGACATACAGGGGCAAGCGACAGAAGAGCAGATCAAGGAGGAGACGGATAAGGCGGGACAGGCGTTACAGGAACAGTTGCAGACATGGGAGAGCACGTCAGAGGAAAAGGCTGCCGCTATGGGGGTCATGGAAGACAACATCCAAGCTTTCGGCCCTTTGGAGGGGGGATCGGTGACAAGCCACGTGGCGGTTTTCGAACGAGAGATGGGGCAAGAGGTACCGGGGATAGGACGACCTTCGCGATTGAGCCATCATGAGGATCGGATTGCGAGGGAGATGACGGCGGAACTTTTGGAAAAGGGATTGATCGAGGCGCGGCTATCGGAGTATGCATCTCCGGTACGCATGGCGCCGAAACCAGACGGAACGTTGCGGATGTGTATCAACTATTGGAGGATAAACGAAATCATCAAGAAGATAGAGACGCCGGTGCCAGACGTGAGGAGGGAAATAGAGGTGTTGCAGAAAGCGAAAATATACTCGACGTTGGATTTGAAAAGCGGATTCTGGCAGATCCCGTTAGCGGAGGAAAGCCGCTACGTAGCGGCATTCATGGTGGGGATGACAACCTACGTGTGGAAGGTTCTGCCGATGGGGTTGAAGGTGGCACCGGGAATATTTCAGCAGGCGATGACGAAGATGCTGGGTGCGAATTTCCGAGACGCGGAATTTGCGGAGAAGTACGGGGATACGACGGGATACGCCTTCGCGTATTTGGATGATGTGGTCATTTTCTCGAATTCGGTCGAGGAACACATACAACATTTGCGGGACATCATGAGACGGGTCAAAGCGTTCGGATTCCGGTTGAATGCTAAGAAGTGCCACTTCTTACAGAAGCGGATACAGTATCTGGGGTACGACATCGAGAACGGGACGTGTTCGATTGCGAGGAAGAAGCGAGAGGCGCTGGCGGCTATGCCTCTTCCTGCGACGAGATCCGATTTACACTCCTTTGTGTCCTTGGCGCAATACTATAGTGAATTCATACCGGGATTCGCAAAAATCCCGGAACCAATACGGTTGTTCATGAAAGAGGACAAGTGCGGTGCGGGGAGTACGTGGCCACCAGCGGTTCATAAGGCGGTTGAAACACTAAGGGCACATATCTTGATGGACCCATGGAGCGAAGGGGGTACGGTTTTACAGCTTCCCAATTTCAACAAGAGTTTCATACTCGACACGGATGCATCGGCATATGCGATAGGAGGAGTTCTGCAACAGAGGGATGACGAGGGGCGTTTGAGGCATGTTTCTGAGCCGGCGAATGACACGGGCGGAACAGCAATACTGCACGCGGCAGAGAGAGGCATTGGCCATAGTCTGGGGTTTCAAGAAACTCGTGACTATCTGTGGGGGGCAAAGGGGACGACGGTGCGGTCGGATCACAACAACCTACAGTGGTTGATGTCGCAGGATCACACGGGCAGGTTGGCAAGATGGCAGTTGGAGCTATCCGAATATGACTTCACGATTGAATTCATATCGGGTAAGGAGAACTATCGTGCGGACTACCAGTCAAGGGCTGGGGGTGCGCCAGAGGACGACAATGCGAAGGAAAAGAAGGAGGAGGCGGTGGCGGACGACAAGGATACACGGGCGCAACAGCAGAGTCATGGTGTCTTCGCACTGGAACCGTTGTACGACGCGGAGAAGAAGAGTGGCATGAACCTGACGCGGTTTCACTTCAAGACGGCCGCAGCGGTTTTAACGGTTTTGGGAAAAATGGATTTGGAAGAGGAGGAGCAGAGGGCAAATTTCGACGACTGGAAACCCATCAACGGTATGGAGTATGTGACGGAGGTAGCGAAATGCATAGGAATAGGAAGGAGGCGCAGAGGGAGGATGTGCGGTTTTACGAAGCTGCCCACGCACAGTCGGTGGATTGTTGTGAAGAACACGGGTTGGAGGATGCGTGAAAGGGATATGAGGAAGAAATGTGGAGGAGGCGGTACAGGGGGAGCTGACGGAGGATGAGGTGGGGGATTTGAAACCTTTTTCGTGGCGAACCATGCCCATGGTGGGGAACATTATAATTCCGACGAAGGCGGAAGCGGCGGCGGGTCAGACGGAGGCGAAGCCGGAACTCATGTTGAGGGACACACACCCAAGCCGGGTATCGTTGGAGTTGGAAAACAAGACGGAGATCAAGTTTGCATCGGTGGACATGTTCCGCAAGCTCACGCAAGACAGTGAGGAGTGGAAGAGGTTGATTGTGCACCAGGAGAACCCGACGGGGATTTCGGCGGACGGGGACATAAAGTGGCGGAAGGAGAAGTACACTTACTCGGACGGGCTAATCTGGTATTTCGGGAGCGGGGCCAAGAACAAGGACGATCCGGAGCGATGGGTGGTATGGGTGCCGGCAGCGTTACGGTACGCGATTCTGATAGGGGCACACAACTGCCCTTACAGAGTCACCCGGGGCTGGATAGGATGAGATGGTCTATGACTCGCCGGTTTTATTGGGACACGATGGATAAGGACATCAAGAGTTTCATTTCGGGATGTGGGCCATGCCACAGGGCGAAGACGGTCTACGATGCGAACAAGGGGCTACTAGGGCGGTATGACATAACACGGGATATATTTGACACGATTCACATCGATTACGTCGGGCCTTTACCGGAAGCGGGGGAGGGTCGATACAAGTATATCCTCAGGCCTCTAACTACGTGATTGCGGTTCCCACGGCTGACGACACCAAGGAGACAACGGCCAAAGCACTGATTGATAACATATTCAGCCGGATCGGGGTGCCCAGGAAGATCATATCGGACAGAGGAAGCTCCTTTATCAATTGGGTGTCGAACGAGCTCAGTGCATACTACGGGTTTCGGTGGGATTATGTCACGGCATACAACCCTATGGCTAACGGGAAGATAGAGAGGATGAATCGTACACTGAAGGCGTCCTTGAAGATCTATTGTCAGAACGGGCAAACCAAATGGCCAGAGGCACTGCAAGCGTTTACCTTTGCGGTGAACAATCTGGGTTCTTCGTCTTTGGGGGGTAGGGCTAGACTGTGCCCACATCAAATGGTGTTTGGCAAGGTCTTAACCACTCCACAGGACGTGATGCAACACAAAGCGTTGTATCAGCCGTTGGAGCTGATGGCAGTGAGGTTACGGGCCCTAGCGGAAGCGGAACAAATTGTGACTAAACATCGGGAGGCGGCAATGCGGACGGAGGACGAGAAGGGCCAACAGAAATATAAACACGTGGAATTCCGGGAGGGGGATACAGTGCTGCTATACTGCCCAAACGTTCCAGTGGGGGTCTCAACAAAGCTATATGAGAAATGGCAGGGTCCGTATCAGATTATGAAACAAACCGCTGCCTACAATTATAAGATCAGACACCAGCGGACGAAAAAGGAACAGATAGTCCACGTTCGGCGATTGGTCAAGTTCTCGCCTTACTTGTTGGATTACGAAACGGAGCAGGATGCATTGGAGCGGACGGCGGATCAATTTGGAAACCCGAGGCCGTTGTTGACACGGACGCAGAGGGCGGAGGAGATTGCGAGGCTGAGGGAGGAGGTGACGTTCGAACAGGATGCGGAGGAGAAGAAAAGATTGCAAGACGCAATAGAGGAATTGGAGACGGGTTCACATGAGAGGGTTTCACAGAGACAGAAGCGGGATGTGAAAAAGCGGAGAGAGGAGGACAAGAAACGGGAAGAGGGAGGAATACAAGGTAGGGAGGGAAAAGCAGAAGGGAAAGGCATGGGAGAAAAAGCGTAGAGAGGAGGACAAGAAACGGGAAGAGGGAGGAATACAAGGTAGGGAGGGAAAAGCAGAAGGGAAAGGCGTGGGAGGAAAAGGGGATCAGGACAAGCAAGAGACAGGGGGGCCATCGAGGCCAGAGGCGCCGGAGGGGCATTTGGGGATCAAAAACAAGCGAGGCCTGTGGGTGGAAAAAGCGGCGGAGATCGATGGGATAAAATGGAAGACGGGCAAGTTCTACTTGATGATGCCGGCTGCGAAAGAGGTAAGCGATGACACATTGGATGACTTTTATGTCATGAGGGTTCTAAGTCAGGGGGGGACGTCACGACATAAGGCGGGGAAGGGCATAACGCCGGTGATACAGTTTTAGAGGAGTAGTGACGAGGTAGCGGAGGAAAAGATGCGGCGGTTCGATCCGGTTTTTCTGGAAAAGGCGGGGAAGAAGCGGGAAACGTGGGATGCCACCATCAGGCTGGACGACGAGGATCATGTCCCATACACCATTCAGACGAGACCGCGGTTGGTGCTGAATGTGCCGTTCGACCTCACGGAAAAGAGGCGGATACCGGCACAGATTCGGGATAGATGCGAAGGGATTGCCTTTCGATATTATCGGCGCTCCGCCGGCAGCGGTTGGATCAAGAGGCAAGAAGCGGCCTACGACGGGTGGTCGGATGACGCGGGCAAGAGGACAGGCACAACGAGGAGTGACGAGTGAGAGGATAGAATAGGAACGGAGAAAGATGAAAAATGAGAAAGAAGATGAGAAATGACGAGATGTGAAGAATACGAACTGCGGGCACATGACGGGGTAATAGTGACTTATATGACTTGCGGGTATATGATGGGTAATAGTGACTTATATGACTTGCGGGTATATAATGGATGATAGCTGCTTATATGACTTGCGGGTATATGAGAGGATGATAACGGTATAAATGAATTGCGGGACTTTATAAGGGGGTGATGAGAATATGACTGACATAAGAATTCGAAGATGAATGAAGATGAGAGAGGGGGAGCGGTATACTTTTACATTCACAGGTACGGTGACGGGCATGCTACGTGCATTTTATACCAACAAGGTAAACATTGTGACGACGCGGGTTATATATACAGACAAATACGGGGAAAATATTATATCATTCAGGCTCACGGGTATAGGCATACATAATATCATTTGACTTTACGGTGTGATGGGGGAAATATATCAGACTGACATATCGGGCATAGCGGACATATCGGGAAATGAATGATAAACATGTCTTATGCCTGATAGGCTCATGGGGGGAAACTGGGAAGCGGCCTGATACAAGACTTTATTCTTTTTCTTTCCGCTCTGTGACGAGCGATGATATGGAACTTTATATATTCTTCTGATAACAACGGGTGAAGGGGACATACGGGTTGGATTGGGGGAATAATACATATTGACTAATCCAGTTTAGATAGAGAGTGGTAGAATAGCGAGGGGAGGAAGACAGGGATAACAAATAGGGATAGTCAATAGGATGGATAGGATAGCCGGGGGGGGGGGGCTGGGAGGGTGGATGATATAGTCAGAGGATAGGATAGTGAGAGGGGAGGGGGCGCGGGACAGTGATGAGAAAGATGAAGAAGAAAGATGAAGAAGAAAGATGATGAAGAAGGAAGAGAAAAGGGGCAACGGGCAAGCGGTAACTCTGACACTCGGGTGAGGGGGGGCACCAGAGTGCAAACATCTTTCAGAGGGGGCTGCGAAGGGGATCAAAAGGGGACATGGACCTTTTTTTGGGGGGAGAAGGGATGGAGTGATGAGTGGATGAGGGGGTGTGTATATCATTCGTGTTATGAGCTCTCAGGTTCGTTTCAAGCATGGCGTTTCAGTGCCGGAGGGGCCTTGGTGGGGGTAGCAAAGGTCCGGGGGAGCCTTTCCTTGCCTACGTTACCTCTGGGCTGGGCGACCGGGACTACAGCGCACCGAGAGGGCATTATGAGGCTATTAAAAGCCAGAAGTATCAGTTCGAGGTACAGTGGGATTCGGCGTGACAGAGACGGGGGCGGCTTCAACAAGTGGGATTCGGCGTGACGAGACGGGGGCGGCTTCAACAAGTGGGATTCGGCGTGACCGAGACGGGGGTGGCTTCGATGAGCGGGATTCGGCGTGACCGAGACGGGGGCGGCTACAACATGTTGGATGCGGCGGGACCCAGACGACGGCTGCGTCAGAGCACGAGGAACGGCAACAATATATGGGTATCGATCGAACGCGGGCACGGCTATTGAAGCATCGGATTGGCGGATCCAACGGAGTCGCGGAAGCGGAAAGGGAAGACTCGCCCAGGATAGTATAGACAGACACTAGCTCGGGGTGACATCGAGTGACTAGTGGCAGGTTACAAAAAAATGTAGGATAAAGGGCAGGTTGTGGTTTCAACGGAGGAGGGTGCATTTTCAGGCGTGCGGTGGCGGAAACCGAGTCAACAGGCGACGAAGGGCGTAACAGGAAATTAACCAAAATTTTACATAATGTAAGTGTTGGCGTTTGGCCGCCCAACCTACAATTTTGTTTAATTTGTTAATACGGGTACGGTGTTGACCGTCACTCAGGTTCGTATTTGCATTTTATCACGAGGTTGGTCGGCGAGGGTGTAAGTTCGACTCGGACTCCCGGTCGCGCGCATACTGGCGAGCGCGCTCGGGGGGGAGAAGGGATTATGCTGGCCCACCCGATATATATAATGGCAATCAGTACTGATCGTTCCGGTCTGTCGGTTAATCCTTGGTCTGGAGATTACGAAGTCCCTACTTTAGGTATTCCTCAGTCTTCATATTGTTAGTAACAGTTATCAGTTTATTAAATATCCTACTATCGTAACGTGACATTAGATAGACGTTTATATTAAATATTCAAGTATTAAATATTGAGTCACTGTAACTTGTGACAGCATTGAATAATATCTTTTGATTAGAACCGGCAAAAGTTATTATGATTAATTTCCTCTTGTTGTGTCTGGGTTGACACAGGGGTATATTATTAATAAAGTAGCACATATTTACCTATCTGCGCCTACAGACTTACACTCGGACTCGCGGCATCGCTCGGACCTTGGAATGTTTTCTTTGAATTCGCACTGTGACGAGTGTCACTAAGTTAATTTCTATTTAACGCAAGCACTTACAATAGTATTGACAAGTGGCAAGTGTTAATATTGTATTATCATAAGTTAAAAGTGTTTGCGTAAAATAATAATAATAGACTTATCAGTCAATTGGCCTTTGATCCTGTCGGGCATGTGCCTCCATTGGTAGCACGGGACCGTTCGGTGACGCGGCTCCGCTCCAAAGACTCGACTGGCAAATAATAATAATAATAATAATAATAATAATAATAATAATAATAATAAAATAAAATAAAAAAAAGCTTTTTAATGAAATACTGGCCACTCGCTCGTAAAGTTGAGTGGGAAGACGAAGAAATAGAATGAAAGAGTTCATTAAGGCTAGGAGGTGAAGCGTAAAAAGGAAATATATATATATAAATAAATAAAATAAAATACCGGTAGTCACGGAGAATATTAAAAGAGTTGCTCGGATTGAGTAAAAAAAGTGGATATATATTTAAACACAAAAATTTAATTTAAGTGCTTGCAAATTAAGTATTTACGGGAAGCTAAAGACTTCACAAAGAAGACTCATCCCTGCTCAAGCTAGCTCCCATGATTCGTGAGCTTTTTGGAAGGGGAAAAAAAAAATGATATGTGTATATGTTATTAATATGTATCTCTGCGACAATTAATACGACACTTAATTAATTGAGGCTTGCAACAGAAGCAAAATGTAGAGACCGCTCAAGTGAATTATCTACTATGATCTCTATAATACATACTCGGTTCTTGCTATTGAAACAATACCTGGTAATCAGCTAGCTATCTCAGTTATATATACTCCTTTTTGCTACAGAAGCAATAGGTTGAGACGCGAACTATATCTATGATCGTACCTATCACTATTAGTACAACAAAACAACATATGCAACATACGCATCTTGAACATGCTATAGATTTCCAGGCAGACGCTCAGCTCAAAGCTAACAATTAGCGTTGTGTAGACAAGCGACCGTGAACCATGAAGCCTTGCATTATCAAAATTGACAATCACCCATAAGCCCACCGCTAAACAAAACATTCCCATGTACCGTACACAAGCATGCATGTTTTTGGGCATCACTCTTATGAGACATATGTTAGCATATGAAAATGGACGAGCAAGAAATAAATAGTTAGAAAATTAGACAGGTAGAAACAGCTAAGCTTCGACTCGGGTTGGCTTAGTATCCCATTGCAAGACCAACGCAGGTTCCTGGGTGTTCACAACGGGCGGCAAGGCCAAAGAAGACGAGAACTGGGAGTGCTTGTCCTCGTGGCGCTGCAGGTTGATGCGATCCGCGAACCTGCATAGCGACACCGAAAATAACCTTAGAACGGATAAGCATTCCCTAAACAGCCTCACGCGCACACAATAATTATACAAAGCGTATACAGAAATAACTCCCCCCCCCCCGGCCCCTCTCTAACTTTGTTTTACATTACATTACATTACATTACATTATATAATACATACATACATACATACATGCATGCATGCATGCATACATGCATACATACATACATACATACATACATACATACATAGTACGGACATACATACATACATACATACATACATACATACATACATAGTACGGACGATACCTTCGATGGCAGTTCGGGAAGGGGCACACGTACGGCCTCTTGCCTATGTGCATTTGCAGATGGCGCTTTAGGGTGGACTTCTCGGCAAAGCGCATGGTGCACTGCTCGCCTGTCTCCTCACTAGCCCATGTGCAGGAGAACGGTCGCTGTCCACTGTGGCGCTTGAAATGCCGCTTGAGGCTGAATTGAGTGGGAAAGCTATCTCCGCATCCAGGTTGGGGGCACATATATGGTCGTGAGCTCGACGACTCCTTGCGCGAGGGCTTGCGCCCTCGGCGCTTCTCAGTAGTGGTGCCATCGCAAGCCGCAGAGGACGCAGCGATGGCAGGGACAGCAGCAGCAGCTATGGCAGGGACAACAGAAGCCGTAGTCACGGTCGGAGTAGTAGCCACCGTTGGGCTAGCAGCAGCCACGGCGGGAATAATAGGCACTTTGGTAGAAGGCACGCTTGGAGTGGGCACAGAGACCACTTTGGTTGAGGACTCGTGCACGGGTGTGAACATGGTGGGCACATTGCCCAGCTTTGTGGAGGACTCGAGGACAGGTGTGAACATGGGGCTGTTGTAAACGAGAACAGGGTGCTGTTTCATGAGCGAAACATCAAATCCATGATTGACCGAGTTCTCTGCAGAAACAAAGACTTTCTCGTTCTCAAATTTGCTGCCCATTTCCTGCATAGCGGTGAAAGTCTGGGGTCCCAACGCCGAAGTGGATTTCGCATAGCCCTTACAGTTGCTCTGCTTTGAAGAATCAACAAGCGCTGTCCAAACCAGGCCAAGCTGGTTCTCTTGGGGGACGTGGTTGGTGACTTTCATCACAGGCAGGGTGTACACGGAGGGCTTGGCGGCTGTCTGCTGCTGAATGACTTGCTGCAGCTGTCGTTGATACTCCGCCTGTCTCTTGGCAGCTTGTTGCTGAAGCAGTTCTTCCATCTGACGTCTATGCTCCTCCTGTTGTTGCTGTTGCACGAGCTCGCGATGCGTCACGCGCTTGATCACGTAGGACGGCAGACGAGCTTGCGCAAGGGTGTTGCTGCCCATGGGAGAGACATGGCAACCTTGCTGCATCCCGAGGCGTGGCAAGCCAGTTCAAAATCGTTTTCTCATAGGATCCGCGGTAGATCGCTGGAAACACAACACATACACAACACAAACACACACACACACACATATTTTTGCTTTTCAATTTTGTGCATAATCATTTGTGCAACCTATGTCAAAAAGGCTTAGAGGAGACTTTGTCCGATTCAATTGTACTATGAGCCATACACAAAAAGGCGAGTCCGACAACTGTATCCAAAAGTTTGGAAGAGGAGGAGAAAAAAAATAAATAAATAAAATAAATAAATTTAAAAAAAAAGGGAGAGAGAGAGAGAGTGTGTGTGTTTGTGTGTGTGTTTGTGTGTTGAGAGAGAGAGAGAGAGAGAGGAGAGAGAGAGGAGAGAGGAGAGAGAGAGAGAGATAGAGAGATAGAGAGATAGAGAGAGAAAGAGAGAGAGTATTATCATTATTATTATTATTATTATTATTATTATTCTATTTCTGGACCAGTATTTTCATTGAACATACCGGCCCGTCTGGAAGTGTTGGAACTGCCCTTGCGGGGGTGTCATTAGAGCTTATCGTCAATTCTTCGTACTCCCCTCACGGGTGAGACGATGGAGGCGCATGTGCAGAAATGCATCAGCCATTGACAGAGAAGCACTATTATTATTATTATTATTATTATTATTATTATTTGGACACCGTGATAGCCCAGTGGTCAAGTTCTACCATCTGGGCCCTGTCGCCAGTTCGATTCCCGTGGGTGCCACCAGTATTTTCATTGAACATACCGGTCCGTCTGGACCAGTATTTTCATTGAACATACCGGTCCGTCTGGAAGTGTTGGAACTGCCCTTGCGGGGGTGTCATTAGAGCTTATCGTCAATTCTTCGTACTCCCCTCACGGGTGAGACGATGGAGGCGCATGTGCAGAAATGCATCAGCCATTGACAGAGAAGCACTATTATTATTATTATCATTATTATTATTATTATCCCTGAAAGGTGTTGGGAGTAGTCCTGAATGCCAACATTCCTTGTTTTTGGGAGTACTTGGTACCTCCGGCAATTGAACGTACCCTGTTGACGGGGGCGGACCCCCCCCCCCCCCCCCCCGGGGAATCCAAGCCCTGCAATTGTGCGTACCAGTTTTGGTCGCGGATGGCACCCAAACCAGAAAATTGAGGTCTTTTTGCCACTAGGCGCCGTTTGCGCACACCAGAGGGATTTAGCGGCTGATGTTTGGTGTATCTGACACTTCTTGATGAACTCTTCGAAAATGTTAAAAATTGTGGTGCCGGGTGGCGTAAAAACCAAAAATTCCTGTTTTTGCGCCACCAGGCGCCGTTTGCGCACTCCAGAGGGAGTTTGAGGCTGATGCTTGGTGTACCCGACACCACTCGGTGAGTACTCTTCGGAGATTTAAAAATTTGTGCCGGGTGGCACAAAAACCAGAGATTTTAGGTTTTTGTGCCACCAGAGATTAAACTTGCGTTCTGTTGGTACCTCCGGCAATGGAACGTACCCTGTCGACGGGGAAGGGGGCCCCGCCCCCCCCCCCCCCCGGGAAACCCAAACCCTGCAATTGTACGTACCCGTTCTGGTCGCGGGTGGCACACAAACCAGAAAATGAAGGGTTTGGTGCCACCAGGCGCCGTTTGCGCACACCAGAGGGATTTAGCGGCTGATATTGTTGTATCTGACACTTCGTGATGAGCTCTCTTCGAAAATATAAAAACTGTGGTGCCGGATGGCGTAAAAACCAGAAAATTCAGGTTTCTGCGCCACCAGGCGCCGTTCGCGCACTCCAGAGGGAGTTTGAGGCTGATGTTTGGTGTATCCGACACCTCTCGGTGAGCTCTCTTCGAAGATCCAAAAAATTTGGTGCCGGTGGCACAAAAAGTAGAGATTTTTAGTTTTTTTGCCACCAGAGCTTACACTTGCGTTCTGCTGGTACCTTCGGCATTTGAACGTACCCTGTCGAAGGGGGTCCGGGGGGCCCTTCCCGGGAAACCCAAGCCCGGCAATTGTACGTATACCCGACGCGAATTCGCCGGCACCAAAATGAATGGCTGAGAATGCTCCAAGGCTCTAAGAGTTGTGCAGGAAGGGTTTATGCCGGTTACCCCCGGCAATTAAACGTACCCTGTCGACTGTGGAAAGAAGGGGTCCGGGGGGCCCTTTCCCCCGGGAACCCCAGCCCCGCATTTGTACGTACCCGAAGCGAATTAGCCGGCACCAAAATGAATGGCTGAGATTGCTCCAAGGCTGTTGAAGTTGTGCATGCGAGAATGAGAGGAAAAGCGACTTTGGGAAGAGGGGGGGGGGGGGGGGGGGTGCGCGAAGCGCACCGCAAACCATCCTTTCAGGTATTATTATCATTATTATTATCATTATTTAGGGAGTACATAGGCCATTGGTCCTTTTCCATGGGCTGATTGGTATAAAGCTCCTAGAGTAATGTTCTATGCCGTCACTTCCTTTATTCCACCGATTGGTGTGGAGACTTTCCTTATGGAATGGAGGACTGGATGCACATGGCCTTTTGGCTTAGCAATGGGCAGGAGATACATTATTATCATTATTATTATTATTATTATTATTATTATTATTTATGGACACCATGATAGCCCAGTGGTCAAGTTCTACCATCTGGGCCCTGTTGCCAGTTCGATTCCCGTCGGTGCCACCAGGATTTTCATTGAACATACCGGTCCGTCTGGAAGTGTTGGAACTGCCCTTGCGGGGGTGTCATTAGAGCCTATCGTCAATTCTTCGTACTCCCCTCACGGATGAGACGATGGAGGCGCATGTGCAGAAATGCATCAGCCATTGACAGAGAAGCACAGAGAAGCACTATTATTATTATTATTATTATTATTATTATTATTATTATTATTATTATTATTATTATTATTTTGGACACCGTGATAGCCCAGTGGTCAAGTTCTACCATCTGGGCCCTGTCGCCAGTTCGATTCCCGTCGGTGCCACCAGTATTTTCATTGAACGTAACGATCCGTCTGGACCAGTATTTTCATTGAACATACCGGCCCGTCTGGAAGTGTTGGAACTGCCCTTGCGGGGGTGTCATTAGAGCTTATCGTCAATTCTTCGTACTCCCCTCACGGGTGAGACGATGGAGGCGCATGTGCAGAAATGCATCAGCCATTGACAGAGAAGCACTATTATTATTATTATTATTATTATTATTATTATATTATTATTATTATTATTACTATTACTATTACTATTATTATTATTATTATTATTATTATTATTATTATTATTATTATTACTAACGATATAATAGTAATATTAACAATCACTAGGGGCTGCGCCAACACCTGAAAGGATGGTTTGCGCTGCGCTTCGCGCCCGCCCCCCCCCCCTCCTCTTCCCTAGGTCGCTATTCCTCTCATTCTCACATGCACAACTTTTACAGCCTTAGAGCAATCTCAGCCATTCATTTGGCACTACTTTGTTACTACATTCGAATGTCATACTTTCAACTATATCCCTAAAAAAGAGCTCGAGACAAGCTTGCGAAAAGACAAAGAATCAGCCTCTAAGCCCCTCTGGCACAACTCTTAGAGCTTGGAGCATTCTCAGCCATTCATTTTGGCACTACTTTGCCAGAATCGTCGTAAATCTCTTTTTCAACTGATTCACTACCTAGAGCGCGTCCCAAGGTTGTGAAAACCAAAAAATCAGCCTCTTAACCCTTCTGGCACAACTTTGGGAGCCTTGGAGCATTCTCAGCCATTCATTTTGGTGCCGGTAAATTCGCTTCGGGTACGTACAAATCCAGGGCTTGGGTTCCCGGGGGGAGGGCCCCCCTGACCTCCCCCCCTCGCCTCCTTCCACAGTCGACAGGGTACGTTCAAATGCCGGAGATAATCGGCATAAACCCTTCTGACACAACTCTTAGAGCCTTGGAGCATTCTCAGCTGTTCATTTTGGTGCCGGCTATTTCGCGTGGGTACATACAATGGCACGGCTGGGGTTCCCGGGGGGTGTCCCCCCCCCCCCCCCCACCCCTTCCCCGTCGACAGGGTGCGTTCAATTGCCGGAGGTACCGGCAAGTACTCCCAAAAAAAAGGAATTTTGGCATTCAGGACACTCCCCTAAAGCAAATATTTGCGTGAATTCCAAAAAATATATATACATATACATATACATATATATATATATTAGCATCAAGATCGAGTCTGGTGCTAGCCACGCTGTCAATATGAGCTCCTAACTCCTCCTGGTCCCCCCAAACTATTATTTATAGGGACAGGGGGTGCAGAAATAGGCCAAAAAAAGAAGGAATTTTGGCATGCAGGACACTCCCCTAACGCAAATATTTGTGTGGATTCCAAAAAAATTATACCACCATCAAGATCGAGTCTGGGGCTAGCCACCCTGCAAATATGAGCGCCCAACTGCTCGATCCCACAAACCATGATTTATGGGGACAGCGGTGCGGAAATGGTGGGAGGAGGGGGGGGTTACAAAATTTCCATTTCCCCCTCCCCCAAACCCCCATTACTCCCAACACCTTTCAGAGGTAATAATAATAATAATAATAATAATAATAATAATAATAATAATAATAGTGCTTCTCTGTCAATGGCTGATGCAAATCTGCACATGCGCCTCCATCGTCTCACCCGTGAGGGGAGTACGAAGAATTGACGATAGGCTCTAATGACACCCCCGCAAGGGCAGTTCCAACACTTCCAGACGGGCCGGTATGTTCAATGAAAATACTGGTGGCACCGACGGGAATCGAACTGGCGACAGGGCCCAGATGATAGAACTTGACCACTGGGCTATCACGGTGTCCATAATAATAATAATAATAATAATAATAATAATAATAATAATAATAATAGTGCTTCTCTGTCAATGGCTGATGCATTTCTGCACATGCGCCTCCATCGTCTCACCCGTGAGGGGAGTACGAAGAATTGACGATAAGCTCTAATGACACCCCCGCAAAGGCAGTTCCAACACTTCCAGACGGACCGGTATGTTCAATGAAAATACTGGTCCAGACGGACCGGTATGTTCAATGAAAATACTGGTCCAGACGGACCGGTATGTTCAATGAAAATACTGGTGGCACCGACGGGAATCGAACTGGCGACAGGGCCCAGATGGTAGAACTTGACGACTGGGCTATCACGGTGTCCACAATAATAATAATAATAATAATAATAATAATAATAATAATAATAATAATAACAATAATAATAATAATAATAATAATAATAATAGTGCTTCTCTGTCAATGGCTGATGCATTTCTGCACATGCGCCTCCATCGTCTCACCCGTGAGGGGAGTACGAAGAATTGACGATAAGCTCTAATGACACCCCCGCAAAGGGCAGTTCCAACACTTCCAGACGGGCCGGTATGTTCAATGAAAATACTGGTCCAGAAATAGACCGGTATGTTCAATAAAAATACTGGTGGCACCGACGGGAATCGAACTGGCGACAGGGCCCAGATGGTAGAACTTGACCACTGGGCTATCACGGTGTCCAAATAATAATAATAATAATAATAATAATAATAATAATAATAATAATAATAATAATAATAATAATAATACTATATCTGAGGCGTACTGATGCAGCTAATGGCATATCCTCAACGGACATAAGCCTCCAATACCCTTGTTCGAGGTCCTCCACCCCCCCGTGTCAGTCTCTCGCCTGATGATCGGGGCCACCGATGGAGCTCCTGAGGGCAAGACTGCACTAAGCCGAGGTTATTCCGCAGTCCCAGCAACCTCTTGCAAGACGTCACCGAATGTGCAAGTGCATACACCAAGCGCGGTTGCTAGAGCCGCCTCGAAACCCCACCCATAACAATCTGGTGTCTGCTGGGTCCTGGGCTATCAACCAGCATATGCGGAGTTTAAGATCTTTTACGCGCGCAACGACCCTCCTCCCCAGCATCTACCACCAAAGGGTTATGAGTTGGCGTCACAGTTTAACGCCTTGAGGCCATTGGGCTGGAACTCTGTTTAGCAAGTGTGACTAGGTTTTTTCATCGGGATTTCCCTCAAATATGTCACAGTCAACACTCCAAGAATAATAATAATATTAATAATAATGATAATAATGTATCTCCTGCCCATTGCTGAGACAAAAGGCCATGTGCATCCAGTCCTCCATTCCATAAGGAAAGTCTCCACACCAATCGGTGGAATAAAGGAAGTGACGGCATA
>WBZZ01000582.1:7500-17500 GCA_019918135.1 Paulinella micropora
ATCTTTAGAGGACTGTGTTTGGTTGTATTACCGACTTTTTACGAGCTATCGTTGGGGGCATTAGATTTGGAGTCCACATCACTAGGATGATTTCTTTCTGCTTTGCCACACATGCAACAGAGTGAATTTTCACTGACCTGTCTCACACGGGGACGTCAGACGAAAACAAATACTCCTGAGTCCAACACAGCTCCCTCATAACTCTTTCACAAAACAAATAATTTGATTGGTCTCAAGCAGGTGTCTCGTACCCTCTAGCCCAATCCATATCTGTGTGCTCACAAGGAGACATCAGATACAAACTCTCTGTCGTTCTTGCTGTTCTCACACAGAGACCAAGAAGAAGGAGGTGGACAGAAGAGTGAAGGAACACACACAAAACACAAACAAGCATAGGGACAGGAGCACAACACTCTACCCTTCTAGTTTGTGCATTTAGTGATCTGCATTATCTCACACATACGTCAGAGTATTTTTGCAAATCTCTGATCGTTTTCTAAAGGTAGGTCTGAGAACCTATCCGACCGACTGTCGACTTCTCAAGGAGAGCTTTTCTAGCTTCTCTATTACTATCTGTGTGTAGGTCCAAGTGCCTCATACTAGATACAATATAGAAAAGAAGGAGGAGAAAGTAATCTGAGTAAGGAGAACAAGAAATCGGAGAAAGTCTCAAAGACTATTTTTCTCAAACAAAAACAAACATACAAACAGTGTTTCATAGAGGACAGGGAATCTTATCCTACCCCCTCTATTAGTTTCTCTCTTCACTAGTCAATCGACTGAAGGAGGAACAGAACACAAACGAACAAAAACCAAACATAGGAGCTGACACTGTCCTCCTGTTGATCACTACTACGACATCATGTCGACAGAGACCGCCGAAGTGAGTGAATTCTCGGAGGCAGAACAAAGAAGAGAAGAAGAAGCAGCAGGAGGAGGAGGAGGTGGAGGATTGAATGAAGGAGGAGGAGGAGGGTTGAATGAAGGAGGAGGAGGAGATGAAGGAGTAGGAGGAGGAGTAGAAGAGGGCTGGGATGATGAAGGAAGATATGGAGGAGACGAAGATGAAGGAGGATTTGAACAAGAAGAGACGGGAGGAGGAGGAGCATATGGTAATCCCTTACCACCTGCCTACACGGGAGGAGGAGGACGAAAAATGATCGACTTGATTCATAGTGATGGAGAGGAGATCACAGTGGAGGAACAACAGTGGGTGCAAGACCACTATGACCTCACTAAAGAAGAGTTTGATAACAAGATGGTGGGAGAGAAGGATACCTATGTGTGGATTCCTCAGGATCAAAGAAGAGAGAAAAGTCGTGCTAAAAAGAATGTCTATATCCTATTATCAAACACAGCACAGCTCCTCGGCAAACTGGTCTCTGATCCAGAAAAGAGAAAGAAGATACAGCATATCAAGTTTGGGGACACACACACCCACCTTGAATTACTCGATGCTATCTTTGGGGTGTACACTCAAACCCTGATTTGGGAACGTTCATACGGCCCACGATGTGAGGGTTACCTCCAGTACACAAACCCAAGAGCAACGGCCAGATTCCTCGCGACTGGTCAGGAGGCAGTCAATGTAACAAAAATGAAGACCAATCTGGGTTCGAAAAACTCGAGTGGCATATTTCATTTTTTTACGATGGAAATAAAGGCCTTGGAGGAGGGGAAGGCAAAGATGGAAAAAAGCATTAAGGCAGCAGGAGAAACTCATCCTGTGATTGATGAGTTAGAGAAGACCGACAGAGTTCTGACCAATATCAGACTGTTGATGGGTGCGTTACTGCATAAGGAGGCATGGAAGAGATGGATTCCTACCAAGGATCACTCTGTCCTTAAATCACTTAGTAACGCACCACCGGTCGCCAACAAAGCAGGTGTTGACCAATATGTGGAGAAATATAATTTTCTCAGATCTGCTTCTGAATTGGTGGCCTTTATCACTCATGCTCAAAAGCTGGTGATATCTGAGAAGAAGAAGGCGAAAGAGAAGGCGGAGTTCGAGAAGACGATGAGACTGGAAAGAATGAAAGCAAAAGTGAGTGGTGCAAAGACACACCCTCCGACATATTTGACCCCACCAGCTCCTGCCCCACCAGCCCCTGCACCCCCGGGCTCAACTACGGTGGTAGTCACAAACACGGAGAAGAAGGACAGACAAAATATCATAAATGCCTTCAAGGGGAAGAAAGGAGGAGTGGCAAGTCTCATGCTATATGCCAAGACGAGCTCAGACAAAGACTCTGATGCTTCGCTTTTGAGCAAGCTCAAAGAGATCAATGCCTGCATGAAGGCTTTTCCTTGCGACGAAACGCAGGAATACGAGGCCCTTGTTACTGTTTTTGACCAATTTCTAGTCTCGGAGGGATTTGATCTGACACAGTACAAGTTTTTGAGAAAGAAGGAGGAGATTAAGAGAAACAATGCAACAGGCCTAGACGCTCAGTGTGAACTGGCGGTGGCCACACTCATTTCATATTTTCAATCTCATGGATACCAGCATCTCTGCACTGGTACTCTCATAGGATTTGAAATCTTTGAGACAGTGGCGATGAGTTTGAGGAGTGCTGTTGGCTTGGCGGCGACCCTTACGGAGGTAGTTTCCTCCTATGGGCTATTCTATGGCCGCAAGTCGATCATCCTCTATTTCTTTTCGGCGTTACACACAGTTAACCCGAGTAAGCTTACTCAGCTCATATAACAATGCTCGACGTTTAGCTCAGTGAAGTCCAAGAACTTCCTCGAGACACACGTGTTCGAAAATACGGTTCAAAGCGTTGCTCCGTCAGCACTGTTTCAAGAAGTGATGAGTGCATGCTCAAACATGGACTCGCTCACGGAGGCACATACGACACAGGCAGGCGGTGTACCTGTTGGCGCACAAGCCACGTACACAAACAGAATTGCCGGTTGGAAGAGACAGAGAGAGCCAGACCTGAAGACCGCATGTTGGAGGTGGTTCGCGGGCTTGCAGTGTAAGGCACAGATGGAGAACAGAAACTGCTCTTTCAATCATGATAGGCAGAACCCAACAGCAAGGGCAAATTTTCTGAGCAGGACGCAAGGCAAGGAACCGGGCCTTTCAACATGCTTCAGATTGCCGCTGCGAACGAAGGTTGGTACGCCAATATGTGTGATGATGAGGAGTTACGACAGGCGATCATTGCCTATGTGGAGAGGATGAAGGAGAAGAAGGAGAAGAAGGAGGAAAGGGAGAGACAAAAGAACCTAAAGGCCTCTCAAAGAGGACGAGGAGGAGGAGCAGGAGCAGGAGGACGAGGAGGAGGAGCAGGAGGAGGACGAGGAGGAGGAACATGGAGAGGAGCCTCGAGGTGGCAAGGAACCCCTCAGAGAGGAAGAGGAGGAGGTCGGGGATATACCCCTTATGGAGGGAGAGCTGTTCGAGCTCCAGCCCCCCCCCCCACCCAGAGGAGGAGGAGGCTCATGGGCAAGCTCCAACCCGAATTTCGGTCGAGCTCAGGCCTACAACACTGCCTCGGAGACCGATACGTCATCCTACCCGGACACTACTCAAGGTAATCGTTTCGAGGTGGTGGAATGACTGGAGGGGGAAGAAGAGAGGAAGGAGAAGACTGTGAAGTTTAACCCTAAAGTCACAGTGCTTTCTAATGCTGTTGTGCAGACTGGGCCAACGCTTCCTCTATGTGAAAACAAAGATGTGGGTACACAGAGACTGCAGCCCCAAGGTAGTCTCATACCCGTTCATACAGCACGGTTACCAATGATAACTGATGCAAATAGGAAGGCGAGACTTGCGATGGAGGCGAGGAGGCCAATGGCAGACGTATCGCCTCAGCCAAGCAAACAACCACGAACAGACTCAATGTCTACGGTCGCGGCGGGTGGCGAGCAAAAAGACAATGTGTGTACTCAAGTACCACAAGACAATGTCGCTCAAATAGTAAACGCACCAGTACCGCAGAATAATAAAAATGTTAATGAGGTGAAGCAGGAGAAGAAGGAGGAGTTGAAAAACTTAGAGACAAGACTCCAAAATTTGGAACGTAAAGTTCTTGTTCTCGCAGCCAATATACACAGGCCCGATGCTCTGTGTTATACGGAACTTTATTGTGAAACATTGAAGACAATATTAAAAGTTGGTAATGATACGATGGCGAATATTAATATTGTCGGCCGGAAGTTTTTTAATCGATACCGGGACTGGGTGGACGGAAATATGAAAAATTCGACTGGCACTCTGAAGGGAGTGGGTAGCCGGACGGTCATCACGGGAATCATCACGCTGACCTTTAAATTAAAATCCGCACAAGTATACCGCATGGACCTCTATGTCGTCCCCGGTTACCACGGGTCAATATTACTATCGTATGACCAATTGGCTACGATGGGGGCTGTGATTGATTGCGCCGCACGGCGAGTGATATATGGAGTAAAAAGAGGAGAAGAGAAAGATATTGATCCCTTCAACGCTACTGACTCTTATGAGGCTTATGAGCTGAGTCTAGCGACGGATCACAAAAAGATGGCCATCGCACATGAGGCACTTGAGGTGTACGTTCACCCCATGTCGTAAGACCGGATGAGCTGTCCTGGACCGACAATTGGGAATCCCAAGTGTGCACTGTCACAGTTCCGACATGCCATTGGGACAAAAGTCTATTGATGACTTAATCAAGAAGCGAAAGGAGGAGATTATATGTGTCGCACAAAGAAGCCCGTCGTTGGCGAGATTCGCGGAAGGAGTAGGAACAGATGTCCATATTACTAACGGATACTGTTTCCATGCGAAAGTAGGAGAAGAAAAAAGGGAGGCGTTTGTACCAAGGAGAACGGGGCGAATCCCGGATACTCCACCAGAAACTATTAAAAGTTTCATTACTGATTTCTGGGATGACGAGCCCACGTGGCCGCGTTCACTAACTGAAGTGAAGAAATGCTTACGGACTTTATTCGAAAATAATAAGCCGTATACTATTATCCTGCCATATAATGAGAAGGCGATATGGGCGCAGGAAATAAGGGACCGGCTTATTGATCATCCTATACCGGTACCCTCTCGCAAGCAACAGCTAGTGGTGGCTTGTCGTATGGGAAATCGTGAGCAGAGCAGTGCATACAAGCGGAAGCTCAGAGACCTCGACAAGTTGAAATTGATACCGCAAGCATTCACATGCTTTGATGGCTTTTACACCCGTAACGCTCCTTTGCAATACGCGAGACTCATTGACATGCTGGTGGAGCTCGGTAAAGATGATGAGCCGGACACGGTCACGTATGAAAAGACGGGCCTAGATGATGTCTCGGAAGAGGACTTAGGCTTGGAGGAGGACAGAGAACCCCTCAAGCAACATAAGCAGATGTCTGATGAAGATTTTCAAGAGGCGGCGCGGAAAATATTGGAAGAAGGAGTAGGCACGGAGACGGAGAAGGAGCTTTTAAAAGCCAAATTAGAGGCGAACAAGGAAATTTTTGACCCTCCACATGCAGGTGGTGTCAAGCCTGAAGATTTCACTGCGGTTATTTACAAAATGCCGGGTGCGGAGCCGTCACCGGCACCACGAAGGGCGAATTTGAGTATACATGAGGCGAAGATAGCGGAGGAGCTAGCAAGACAGCTGCTCAATGAGGACTTTATTGAGAGATCAACATCTCCAATAGTCTCACAACAGAGAATAGTGCCGAAGCCAGGAGGAGAATGGCGCCTGACAGTTAACTATGCTCGTGTTAACAAGGTGCTGGAGGAAGAGAGAAATCCTCTCCTGACATTAGAATAAGGAAGAAGAGTTCTGCGGAATCCAAAATTCTATTCAGTCATTGACCTTAAGAATGGCTTCTGGCAGATACCACTGGAGGAAAAGTGCAGATGGCTGACGGCGTTTGTGGTGGGTATGGAAATATACCAATCGAAAGTGCTTCCGATGGGCCTCAAGCAAGCCCCAGGACTTTTCCACAAGGCGATGCAGAAGATGTTGAGCAGTCAGTACGATGATTTGTCTGACGGAGGCTTTATGAGAAGGCGGGGACAGAAGGCGGGAGAATATGTATTTTGCTATATCGATGACATTATCGTATACTCTAACACAATGGAGGAGCATATTGATCATTTGTCCGATACATTCAGGCGCATCGGAGCTTTGGCCTGAAGTGCAATCTAAAGAAGTGGCAACTTGCCAAGACGAGTGTGACATACTTAGGGTACGAGATCTCCCATAATCGAGTTTCGATATCCAAAGAGAAGAGGGAGGAGATTATGAATCGACCGATACCGAAGAACCGCACTGAATTGCACTCATTCCTTGCGATGGCGCAATACTATAGCCAGTTTATACCCGATTGGGGTGCAACACGGGCTAAGTTGGAGAAAATGATAGAAGACAGTGACAAAGAAATTATTTTTCTTTATATGTCTCAAATAAACTGGTTGATTGCACACGGCATATTATGATTTGATCATGCATTATCAGTTATCAATATGAATATAAAAAAGAATCAGTGATATAACTTGGCATTCGATCGCAACATACGAGTGCGAATGGTCGATAGACGATGATACTACACCGTATACGGGGATCGCTAGTGTATTGAGCGATGGTGTTCCAGGGTATGGCCCTTTCCAAGTCCTGGGATGATGTTCTCGAAAATGAAAATAATAATAATAATAATAATAATAATAATAATAATAATAATAATAATAATAATAATAATAATAATAATAATAATAATAATAATAATAATAATAATAATAATAATAATAATAATAATAATAATAATAATAATAATAATAATAATAATAATAATAATAATAATAATAATAATAATAATAATAATAATAATAATAATAATAATAATAATAATAATAATAATAATAATAATAATAATAATAATAATAATAATAATAATAATAATAATAATAATAATAATAATAATAATAATAATAATAATAATAATAATAATAGTGCTTCTCTGTCAATGGCTGATGCATTTCTGCACATGCGCCTCCATCGTCTCACCCGTGAGGGGAGTACGAAGAATTGACGATAAGCTCTAATGACACCCCCGCAAGGGCAGTTCCAACACTTCCAGACGGGACGGGCCGGTATGTTCAATGAAAATACTGGTCCAGAAATAGACCGGTATGATCAATGAAAATACTGGTGGCACCGACGGGAATCGAACTGGCGACTGGGCCCAGATGGTAGAACTTGACCACTGGGAATAATAATAATAATTATAATAATAATAATAATAATAATAATAATAATAATAATAATAATAATAATAATAATAATAATAATAATAGTGCTTCTCTGTCAATGGCTGATGCATTTCTGCACATGCGCCTCCATCGTCTCACCCGTGAGGGGAGTACGAAGAATTGACGATAAACTCTAATGACACCCCCGCAAGGGCAGTTCCAACACTTCCAGACGGGCCGGTATGTTCAATGAAAATACTGGTCCAGACGGACCGGTATGTTCAATGAAAATACTGGTGGCACCGACGGGAATCGAACTGGCGACAGGGCCCAGATGGTAGAACTTGACCACTGGGCTATCACGGTGTCCATAATAATAATAATAATAATAATAATAATAATAATAATAATAATAATAATAATAATAATAATAATAATAATAATAATAATAATAATAATAATAATAATAATAATAATAATAATAATAATAATAATAATAATAATAATAATAATAATAATAATAATAATAATAATAATATAATAATAATAATAATAATAATAATAATAATAATAATAATAATAATAATAATAATAATAATAATAATAATAATAATAATAATAATAATAATAATAATAATAATAATAATAATAATAATAATAATAATAATAATAATAATAATAATAATAATAATAATAATAATAATAATAATAATAATAATAATAATAATAATAATAATAATAATAATAATAATAATAATAATAATAATAATAATAATAATAATAATAATAATAATAATAATAATAATAATAATAATAATAATAATAATAATAATAATAATAATAATAATAATAATAATAATAATAATAATAATAATAATAATAATAATAATAATAATAATAATAATAATAATAATGCTAATTATAAGAGGAGATCAAAGGGGGAATCGTACTACAGCACCACGTTGCTTGTATTTTTTATTAATAGTACGTTTGTTCTTGACATACTGCAGAAAAAAAAAGAGATTGAGGGGAAGGAATTCAAAAATCTACAAGAATGGCTGGAGAATCCGCTTTGACGTGCAGTATGAGGATATATTTATAGTCTTTTAGCATCTATCAGTGGTTCGATGCGCTGTGTGGCATGACTCCATAGCGCATACTATTTTCAGAAAGAAATCAGAAGGTGTATGAAGAAAATGTTATTTCCGTCATAAATCGGGAGGGGTTACTGTAGGCATCACCCCCCTGATAGCAGGTAAAAAGTACCTTTTCCTGGTGCAGGTGCACCAGCTTGTTTTTCAGTATTATTTCTCCGGATTGGACCTGATGACATTTTATTCCTGGTCTGTTGCCGTTTTCCTTTTTGGCTTCACTGAGCTAATATAACGAGACATCATTCTCATCTTTAGAGGACTGTGTTTGGTTGTATTACTGACTTTTTACGAGCTATCGTTGGGGGCATTACAAAAATGATCAAAATTGCTGGTTCTATCCTGTGGCAACAAGTGACGAAACAAACCACACCTTTCTTTCTTCACATAGACAAACATGTATATTCATATGCAAAACACATTTAGCTTCGATTGCTCGCCATCTAGCAACGAAACACAGCAGAGAAAGACAGCAGCCTGAAAAACAGGAAAAAAATCACCTCTGTCACTCCCCTGTGAAAAGCAAAACGAACATTCCAAAATCACCCTAGGTCAGGAAACACACCACCACTGCGCAACTTTTTACAAGCAGAACAGATGAGACGAGGCAGGGATCCCGAGCATGGCGACCATATCAACACACACCAAGAAATGTCTTGAACTTTTTTCCAAGATTTGGTTGTGACTTTACGAACAAACTGATTTTTCCTTTGAAAAAATATTAGTCACTAGGAAAACATCTAGACACATCATCCACCAACGCTCCTGTAAGTCCCTGCCCTCGTTCCCAAGAAACAAGACAAACTCACCTCACCATCAACTTTTTAAAAAATGACTTTTTCGACCGGAGTGTGCAATCATTTTGGCATCGATAAAACCGTTTTTTATGTATTATGCGCCGGGGCCATTTCTTACTGTAAGTTTTCGTAAAGGGAACTGCTTTCCTATTAAACTACTACTACTACTACTAGGCCTAGGCCTAGGCCTTCGGTTTAATGAAGTAACAATTTAACCTCTGGTCGATCCATACAAATCGTTAGCTCAAGAGCTATTGATTTAACTAGATGGTGACCTACCTCTCAAGTTATTAAAGGTAATGAGAAATTATTAAAATATTAAAGTATTAAAATAAAATGACTTAGATTAAAAATATTAAAATAATAATAATAATAATAATAATAATAATAATAATAATAATAATAATAATAATAATAATAATAATAATAATAATAATAATAATAATAATAATAATAATAATAATAATAATAATAATAATAATAATAATAATAATAATAATAGTGCTTCTCTGTCACTGGCTGATGCATTTCTGCACATGCGCCTCCATCGTCTCACCCGTGAGGGGAGTACGAAGAATTGACGATAAGCTCTAATGACACCCCCGCAAGGGCAGTTCCAACACTTCCAGACGGGCCGGTATGTTCAATGAAAATACTGGTCCAGAAATAGACCGGTATGTTCAATGAAAATACTGGTGGCACCGACGGGAATCGAACTGGAATAATAATAATAATAATAATAATAATAATAATAATAATAATAATAATAATAATAATAATAATAATAATAATAATAATAATAATAATAATAATAATAATAATAATAATAATAATAATAATAATAATAATAATAATAATAATAATAA
>WBZZ01000583.1:10000-12500 GCA_019918135.1 Paulinella micropora
AATCTGGTCCCCCGTACTACGTTTTGGCCGGAACCCACCCTGCTCTGGGCGAAGCCTGCCCGGCTGATCGATGAAAGCCGTAAGCCTCGCCGCCATAAGGGACAGATACATCTTACCCAGACAGCTCAGAATCGCGATGTCTCTCCAATTTTCCGGATCGGTTGGGTCGCCTCCTTTTGGGATGTTGACGATAATCGCTTTGCCCCAGTCGCTGGGGGTGTATTCGCACGATTTCAACCAGTTGAAGAAGCGCACCAGAAAGGTCACAATCCGCGTGCCTCCGTACTTGAGCATCTCGTTCTTGATCTTATCCGGTGAGCACGCTTTGTGATTCTGGAGATTTTCCTGGCAGAGCTCCACTTCCTTCTCGGTGTAATCATAGTCCAGCGGGCCCGTCTCAGTCCGGATCTCCTCGGCTTGCGCCATGGCCTCGAATTGGTCGCGCAGGTTGTCGTTATACTGGAAGGTTTCGCGGGCCTTCCGCTCGGGCTCAATCCGCGCTGCTTCCTCATCGGAACCGACTTCCTCTACACATGCATCCTCCAAACACTGGTTTTCTTTGGGGACCACCATACGTCGGCGGTATTCTTCCCATTCTTGGAGTTTTTCCCGGAGTGTGCATGCCAGAGTGCCATCGGGCTTCCGAACAGGAGCAGAAGCTTTGGACCGCCGAACCCCGCCCAAACGCTTTGACAGCTTCCAGTACGTGGCCATGGTAGCGCTCCTGAAGTTGGCAGCGGTGTCATTCTGGACCCGCTTCCACGCTTGCTCCTTCGTCTCCTTGCATAACCTTCTGACCGCCTTCCTCGCTTCTTTATATCTTTGCCAGGCCTCTCGGTTGGCCTCATTCCTTCGCCAGAGGCAGTATGCCTCTCTCCGTCGCGCAATCGCTTCCCTAAGACTCTCATCAAACCATGCATTAGTAAACCCTGGCCTAATCACCCGAACTCCCAAGACCTTCGCGGCTGCGCCCGTGAAAGCTCGGACCACTAAGCTAGCGACCCTATCTACCTCCTGCTGAAGCTCATCCGGGTCCTCCACTGCTGATAGATCTGGGAGGCCATCTGGCAACAGCCCCGATATACCAGCTGCAAAGGTCTCGTCGTACTTCAACCTAAGCTTAGACAGCTCACTCTCCTTACCCTCAACTACCCTGCCTATCAAGCGCTCTGCCTTGAATGCTTTGTACCTTTTTACCTGCTTTTTGGGGGTGGCTGTCCCCCCCCAGACCAGTTCCGCCCACACAGCTTTGTGGTCGGTATCAAGGTCTACCTCGTCGACGCCGAAGCTCGCCTCCTCCGCCAGCTCGGAAGAGACGCAGATGTAATCCAGCAGATGCCTTCGTCCACCTACATTTTCCTGCCTAGACCACCAATATTTGTCCCCCCGTGGTTGCGAAAACCCACTGAGATTGCGCAACCCCGTTGCAACAAGCATCGCAGCCAGCAACTCACCATTCTCACTCCTAACCCCTCTACCCCTCTCATCTATCTCGCCAAAGGGGCCCACCACTCCCTCCTCCCGCGCTGTTCTGGCGGGCCCCAGCTTAGCATTAGCATCACCAACCGTAACCACATGACCTTTGGTGGCGAAGTAGGAGACGGCCGCCTGCCACGCCTCATAGGCTGCAATAGATTCCTCTCGTTGATTTTCTTGGGGGAAGTAGCCGTTGCCGACGAACACATCCGACGCCGTCGCGCTCCCAGACGACAGCCTCACCCACAATTGCTGTGGGTGTGGAACAGGCGCCTGTACAATGGTAGCGCACGGTGCCAGATAGTTGGCCACCAACGTTAAGACTCCCCCCAAGAGACGCGAGCCCGCACCAGTTGCAGCCGCTTTGCCGAGGACTGCGAAGCCGTCGACTTGGAGCTTCTCCACCTTCTGCGACGATAGGTTGTGCTCCTGGACTCCGACGATCACCCAGCCTCGCTCCTTGTAGTGCTCCGGCCATTCCCCAAAGCCTGGGCTATCCGCACCCACTTTGCCTTGCCAATTATGTGAGGCCACCCTCAGTGGGAAGCATTTCACAAATTGGGAAGAACGAAGCTGGTGCCGATGCCTGCGCTTCGGTTGAGCCCGCCTGGAGCCCTCCGCCACCCTCCACGGCCCATCCTGCACCCTCCGCCCCAGCTCCTCCAGCTCCCGCATCCCGCCCCACTCCGCCAAGGGAGATTCACCGCTTGAGGCTTCGCCCTGGGGCTCGTCGACATCCACGTCGAGCACCCAATAGCCAAACCCCTGCTTGCGAAGCTCCCTCTGCATCTCTACATACTGGGCACCCCCCCGTGCAGCCCGCTGCTTCTCTCTTTCCCGGAAAGTCCTACCCGTCGCAACGTGAACCTTTCCCGTGAAGAACTTACGCTCCCGCAGCAGCCGCACCATCTTCTCCGCCTCCTCACAAGACGCACATTTAATCCGCAAATGCCGCCCGCTACCTCTGCCCGCGAATTCCACCTCGACTTCCCCGAGACCGAGAATTCGGAGCTCTCGCGCCATG
>WBZZ01000583.1:17500-26481 GCA_019918135.1 Paulinella micropora
TGCATCAGTACGCCTCAGATATAGTATTATTATTGTTATTATTATTATTATTATTATTATTATTATTATTATTATTATCATTATTATTATCATTATTATTATTATTATTATTATTATTATTATTATTATTATTATCATTATTATCATTATAATAACGGACACCGTGATAGCCCAGTGGTCAAGTTCTACCATCTGGGCCCTGTCGCCAGTTCGATTCCCGTCGGTGCCACCAGTATTTTCATTGAACATACCGATCCATCTGGACCAGTATTTTCATTGAACATACCGGCCCGTCTGGACGTGTTGGAACTGCCCTTGCGGGGGTGTCATTAGAGCTTATCGTCAATTCTTCGTACTCCCCTCACGGGTGAGACGATGGAGGCGCATGTGCAGAAATGCATCAGCCATTGACAGAGAAGCACTATCATAATAATAATAATAATAATAGTGCTTCTCTGTCAATGGCTGATGCATTTCTGCACATGCGCCTCCATCGTCTCACCCGTGAGGGGAGTACGAAGATTTGACGATAAGCTCTAATGACACCCCCGCAAGCAAGGGCAGTTCCAACACTTCCAGACGGGCCGGTATGTTCAATGAAAATACTGGTCCAGACGGATCGGTATGTTCAATAAAAATACTGGTGGCACCGACGGGAATCGAACTGGCGACAGGGCCCAGATGGTAGAACTTGACCACTGGGCTATCACGGTGTCCATAATAATAATAATAATAATAGTAATAATAATGATAATAATAATAATAATAATAATAATAATAATAATAATAATAATAATAATGATAGTAATAATAGTAATAAAAATTAAATAATAATAATAATAATAATAATAATAGTGCTTCTCTGTCAATGGCTGATGCATTTCTGCACATGCGCCTCCATCGTCTCACCCGTGAGGGGAGTACGAAGAATTGACGATAAGCTCTAATGACACCCCCGCAAGGGCAGTTCCAACACTTCCAGACGGGCCGGTATGTTCAATGAAAATACTGGTCCAGACGGATCGGTATGTTCAATGAAAATACTGGTGGCACCGACGGGAATCGAACTGGCGACAGGGCCCAGATGGTAGAACTTGACCACTGGGCTATCACGGTGTCCATAATAATAATAATAATAATAGTAATAATTATTATTATAATTATTATTATTATTATTATTATTATAGTAATAGTAATAATAATAATAATAATAATAATAATAATAATAATAATAATAATAAAAATAGTGCTTCTCTGTCAATGGCTGATGCAAATCTGCACATGCGCCTCCATCGTCTCACCCGTGAGGGGAGTACGAAGAATTGACGATAGGCTCTAATGACACCCCCGCAAGGGCAGTTCCAACACTTCCAGACGGACCGGTATGTTAAATGAAAATACTGGTGGTACCGACGGGAATCGAACTGGCGACAGGGCCCAGATGGTAGAACTTGACCACTGGGCTATCACGGTGTCCAAATAATAATAATAATAATAATAATAATAATAATAATAATAATAATAATAATGATAATAATAATAATAATAATAATAATAATAATAATAATAACAGTAACAATAACAATAATAATAATAATAATAATAATAATAATAATAATAATAATAATAATTATATAATGATAATAATGATAATAATAATAATAATAATAATAATAATAATTAATAATTAATAATAATAATAATAGTGCTTCTCTGTCAATGGCTGATGCATTTCTGCACATGCGCCTCCATCGTCTCACCCGCGAGGGGAGTACGAAGAATTGACGATAGGCTCTAATGACACCCCCGCAAGGGCAGTTCCAACACTTCCAGACGGACCGGTATGTTCAATGAAAATACTATTGGCACCGACGGGAATCGAACTGGCGACAGGGCCCAGATGGTAGAACTTGACCACTGGGCTATCACGGTGTCAATAATAACAATAATAATAATAATAATAATAATAATAATAATAATGATAATAGTAATTAAAAAAGTAAGAATAATCATAATAATAATAATAATAATAATAATAATAATAATAATAATAATAATAGTGCTTCTCTGTCAATGGCTGATGCAAATCTGCACATGCGCCTCCATCAATAATAATAATAATAATAGTGCTTCTCTGTCAATGGCTGATGCAAATCTGCACATGCGCCTCCATCGTCTCACCCGTGAGGGGAGTACGAAGAATTGACGATAGGCTCTAATGACACCCCCGCAAGGGCAGTTCCAACGCTTCCAGACGGACCGGTATGTTCAATGAAGATACTGGTGGCACCGACGGGAATCGAACTGGCGACAGGGCCCAGATGGTAGAACTTGACCACTGGGCTATCACGGTGTCCATAATAATAATAATAATAATAATAATAATAGTGTATCTCCTGCCAATTGCTGAGCCAAAAGGCCATGTGCATCCAGTCCTCCATTCCATAAGGAAAGTCTCCACACCAATCGGTGGAATAAAGGAAGTGACGGCATAGAACATTACTCTAGGAGCTTTATACCAATCAGCCCATGGAAAGGACCGATGGCCTATGTACTCCCTAATAATAATAATAATAATAATAATAATAATAATAATAATAATAATAATAATAGTGCTTCTCTGTCAATGGCTGATGCATTTCTGCACATGCGCCTCCATCGTCTCACCCGTGAGGGGAGTACGAAGCATTGACGATAAGCTCTAATGACACCCCGCAAAGGCAGTTGCAACACTTCCAGACGGACCGGTATGTTCAATGAAAATACTGGTCCAGACGGACCGGTATGTTCAATGAAAATACTGGTGGCACCGACGGGAATCGAACTGGCGACAGGGCCCAGATGGTAGAACTTGACCACTGGGCTATCACGGTGTCCAAATAATAATAATAATAATAATAATAATAATAGTGTATCTCCTGCCAATTGCTGAGCCAAAAGGCCATGTGCATCCAGTCCTCCTTTCCATAAGGAAAGTCTCCACACCAATCGGTGGAATAAAGGAAGTGACGGCATAGAACATTACTCTAGGAGCTTTATACCAATCAGCCCATGGAAAGGACCGATGGCCTATGTACTCCCTAAATAATAGTAATAATAATAATAATAATAATAATAATATACTTCCTCTAAGGCATACTGATGCAGCTGATGGCACATCCTTTTCCGGACATGAGCCTCCATGGCCTTGTTCGAGGTGCTCCATCCCCACCTAGTCAGTCTCGACTGATTATAGGGGCCACCGATGGAGCTCCTGAGGGCAAGACTACACTAAGCCGAGGTTATTCAGCAGTCCCAACAACCTCTTGCAAAACGTTGCCGCATGTGCAAGTGCGTACACCAAGCATGGTTGCTAGAACTACCTCAAAACCCCACCCATAACAATTTGGTATCCGCTGGGTCCACTGGGCTATCAACCGGCATAGCGGAGTTTTAAGATCTTCGACAGGCGCCCAACGACCCTCCTCCCCGGCATCATGCACCAAATGGTTTTGAGTTGGCATCACAGTTTTTAACGCCGTAAGGCCATTGGGCTGAATAATAATAATAATAATAATAATAATAATAATAATAATAATAGTGCTTCTCTGTCAATGGCTGATGCAAATCTGCACATGCGCCTCAATAATAATAATAATAATAATAATAATAATAATAATAATAATGTATCTCCTGCCAATTGCTGAGCCCAAAGGCCATGTGCATCCAGTCCTCCATTCCATAAGGAAAGTCTCCACACCAATCGGTGGAATAAAGGAAGTGACGGCATAGAACATTACTCTAGGAGCTTTGTACCAATCAGCCCATTGAAAAGGACCAATGGCCTATGTACTCCCTAATAATAATAATAATAATAATAATAATAATAATAATAATAATAATAATAACTGCTGTGGCAGATCCACCAAGACCGCCATCGAAAGCCCTGCATAGAGATGATAATGCAAACAAGCATAGACATAGACGTAGACACATGCTGGACAAGGAAAAATGATAATAATCGCTGTGGAAGCTGATCGAAAAGCCCTCCACAGAGATGATAATGGACATAGACATAGACATAGACATAGACATAGACATGCACATATGGCAGACAAGCCATGAACAGCGGTAATGGAATCGATAACCATTGTTGTGGCAGCAGATCGAACAGCCCTCCACCGAGGTGATACTGGACATAGAAATAGACATAGATGTAGACATATGCTAGGCAAGCCATGCACAGTAATGAAAATAATAATAATAATAATAATAATAATAATAATAATAATAATAATAATAATGTATCTCCTGCCAATTGCTGAGCCAAAAGGCCATGTGCATCCAGTCCTCCATTCCATAAGGAAAGTCTCCACACCAATCGGTGGAATAAAGGAAGTGACGGCATAGAACATTACTCTAGGAGCTTTATACCAATCAGCCCATTGAAAAGGACCAATGGCCTATGTACTCCCTAATAATAATAATAATAATGATAATAATAATAATAATAATAATAATAATAATAATAATAATAATAACAATAATAATAATAATAATAATAATAATGATAATGATAATAATAATTATAATAATAATAAATAATAATAATAATAATAATAATCTTAATAATAATAGTGCTTCTCTGTCAATGGCTGATGCAAATCTGCACATGCGCCTCCATCGTCTCACCCGTGAGGGGAGTACGAAGAATTGACGATAGGCTCTAATGACACCCCCGCACGGGCAGTTCCAACACTTCCAGACGGACCGGTATGTTCAATGAAAATACTGGTGGCACCGACGGGAATCGAACTGGCGACAGGGCCCAGATGGTAGAACTTCACCACTGGGCTATCACGGTGTCCTTTAATAATAATAATAATGATAATAATAATAATAATAGTGCTTCTCTGTCAATGGCGATAGCATTTCTGCACATGTGCCTCCATCGTCTCACCCGCGAGGGGAGTACGAAGGTTTGACGATAGGCTCTACTGACACCCCCGCAAGGCAGCTCCAAGCCTTCCAGACAGACCAATACTTTCAAAGAAAATATCCTTTGAAAATACTGGCACCGACGGGAATCGAACTGGCGACAGGTCCCATATGGTAGACCTTAACCACTGGGCTATCGCGGTGCCACTAATAATAATAATAATAATAATAATAATAATAATAATAATAATAATAATAATAATAATAATAATAATAATAATAATAATAATATACTTCCTCTAAGGCATACTGATGCAGCTGATGGCACAATCCGTTTCCGGACATGAGCCTCCATGCCCTTGTTCGAGGTGCTCCGTCCCCACCTAGTCAGTCTCTCGACTGATAATAGGGGCCACCGATGGAGCTCCTGAGGGCAAGACTACACTAAGCCGAGGTTATTCCGCAGTGCCAACAACCTCTTGCAAATAATAATAATAATAATAATAATAATAATAATAATAATAATAATAATAATAATAATGATGTATCTCCTGCCAATTGCTGAGCCAAAAGGCCATGTGCATCCAGTCCTCCATTCCATAAGGAAAGTCTCCACACCAATCGGTGGAATAAACTAAGTGACGGCATAGAACATTACTCTAGGAGCTTTATACCAATCAGCCCATTGAAAAGGACCAATGGCCTATGTACTTCATAATAATAATAATAATAATAATAATAATAATAATAATAATAATAATAATAATAATAATAATAATAATAATAATAATACTATATCTGAGGCGTACTGATGCAGCTAATGGCATATCCTCAACGGACATAAGCCTCCAATACCCTTGTTCGAGGTCCTCCACCCCCGTGTCAGTCTCTCGCCTGATTATCGGGGCCACCGATGGAGCTCCTGAGGGCAAGACTGCACTAAGCCGAGGTTATTCCGCAGTCCCAGCAACCTCTTGCAAGACGTCACCGAATGTGCAAGTGCATACACCAAGCGCGGTTGCTAGAGCTGCCTCGAAACCCCACCCATAACAATCTGGTGTCTGCTGGGCTATCAACCAGCATATGCGGAGTTTAAGATCTTTTACGCGCGCAACGACCCTCCTCCCCAGCATCTACCACCAAATGGTTATAAGTTGGCGTCACAGTTTAACGCCTTGAGGCCATTGGGCTGGAACTCTGTTTAGCAAGTGTGACTAGGTTTTTTCATCGGGAAATAATAATAATAATAATAATAATAATAATAATAATGATAATAATAATAAGAATAATAATAATAATAATAATAATATATCTGAGGCGTACTGATGCAGCTAATGGCATATCCTCAACGGACATAAGCCTCCAATACCCTTGTTCGAGGTCCTCCACCCCCCCGTGTCAATCTCTCGCCTGATGATCGGGGCCACCGATGGAGCTCCTGAGGGCAAGACTGCACTAAGCCGAGGTTATTCCGCAGTCCCAGCAACCTCTTGCAAGACGTCACCGAATGTGCAAGTGCATACACCAAGCGCGGTTGCTAGAGCTGCCTCGAAACCCCACCCATAATAATCTGGTGTCTGCTGGGTCCTGGGCTATCAACCAGCATATGCGGAGTTTAAGATCTTTTACGCGCGCAACGACCCTCCTCCCCAGCATCTACCACCAAAGGGTTATGAGTTGGCGTCACAGTTTAACGCCTTGAGGCCATTGGGCTGGAACTCTGTTTAGCAAGTGTGACTAGGTTTTTAATAATAATAATAATAATAATAATAATAATAATAATAATAATAATAATAATAATGATTACTGCGGCAGATCCATCAAGACCGCCATCGAAAAGCCCTGCACCTGCGCCGGGTCCCTTCTGCATACATACATACACATACATGCATATATACATAACACACATACATACATACACACACACACACAGACACACACACACACACACATACATACATACATACATACATACTTGCTTCTCTTCTTACTCACCTATTCACCTACTTGCTTCTCTTTCTTCTCACCTACTCACTCCTATCAATCTAGCTGCGCTTGTCTCTCTTTTCTTAACTTTCACTGGGTGTATCATGCACCCTACCAAACTATCTACCTCTCTTTCTCACGTCATCACCTACTTCCACCAAACTATCTACCTCTCTTTCTCACGTCATCACCTACTTGCCTACCAAACTATCTACCTCTCTTCTCACGTCATCACCTACTTCCACCAAACTATCTACCTCTCTTTCTCACGTGATCACCCACTTGCCTACCAAACTATCTACCTCTCTTTCTCACCTCATCACCCACTTGCCTACCAAACTATCTACCTCTCTTTCTCACCTCATCACCCACTTGCCTACCAAATTATCTACCTCTCTTTCTCACGTCATCACCTACTTCCCTACCAAACTATCTACCTCTCTTTCTCACGTCATCACCTACTTCCCTACCCAACATTCTATCTCTCTTGCTTAGCTTTCACTGGGCGTACCATGTACCCGACACAGAGGCCGCCGGAGACGCGGGTACTTACTTACTTACTCACTTACTTACTTACTTACTTAC
Organism: Paulinella micropora; assembly: GCA_019918135.1. NCBI lineage: Eukaryota > Cercozoa > Imbricatea > Euglyphida > Paulinellidae > Paulinella > Paulinella micropora. Next base: position 24,989 of record WBZZ01000583.1, read on the forward strand.
TTACTTACTTACTCATTTACTTACTTGCTTGCTTGCTTGCTTGCTTACTTACTTACTTACTTTCTTACTTACTTACTTACTTACTTACTTACTTACTTAACTCATTTACTTACTTACTTACTTACTTATACTTTACTTACTCACTTACCTACTTACTTACTTATACTTTACTTACTTACTCACTCACTTACCTACTTACTTACTTACTTACTTACTTACTTACTTGCTTACTTACTGGCTTACTGGCTTACTGGCTTACTTACTTGCTTACTTACTTACTTACTTACTTGCTTACTTGCTTACTTGCTTACTTGCTTACTTGCTTACTTACTTACTTACTACTTACTTACTTACTTACTTACTTACTTACTTACTTAATTACTTACATCCATACATATAAACATACATGCATAAATACATACAAGCACACATACATATATTGTTGTTGTTGTTGTTGTTGTTGTTGATGATGATGATGGTGGTGGTGGTGGTGGTGATGATGGCACGACCACGACGATGACGATGACGACGGCGACGACAATAACGACTATGACGATGATGACGATGATGATGATGATGATGATGATGATGTTGTTGTTGTTGTTGTTGTATTAGTTGATGTTGTTCTTGCTTGCGTTAGGGCTGCTGGCCGAGGCGTGACCACCAGGCAGAGGGCGCGAACACAACAGCATAGACAGAAGAGTCAGCTAAAGGATAGCATAAACATTATAATATTATAATATTATATATTTATTAGCGGCAGCAATTCACCGTGTAATTTTTTTTTTTCTGTAAATTTTTCCCTCAAAAGTATGTGTGATTGATCATTGATAGGACAACCAGCATTTATTTTTAGATGTAGCTGGCTGACAAAGTTTCCTCTTCAAATTAAACCCCCCCCCCCCCCCTCCCCCCAAAAAACACACACACAAACACACACACACACCTTTCCCGACCGGCCTCCTCCATTACAAGTAGCACATACATATTAAAAGGATAACAACACAGAGAGAGAGAGAGAGAGAGAGAGAGAGAGAGAGAGAGAAAAGTCAACTTTAATAATAGAATACTTGCCAAGCGTAGAGATGAGTGGAAATTGTGAGAAAAAGGGCGGAAAATGCAACACCTCCCCCCCCCCCCCCCCCGACTCCCGGAGAGTGTGTGGGGGGACGGAAATGTTTGAGTTCAAGAAAGGAAGCGGTTGCAGTTGTGCGATTTGTAAGAACGAATGGGGCAGGGCAGTGAACTCAAACTAGCCTGTTAACCGAAGTTGGGAATCACAGTCAGTCTTCACACAGTTTTTTATGAGATTTGAAACAAAAGGAAACCAAACCCAGCCAAGGTAAAGATGTGATCCAGATAGGCACTTTGCCACCAATATTAATACCAGAAAATATGGTAATAAAGGAATAATTACTAAGTATTAATATTAAGTAGTAAGAGGTACTGTAATTTCTGCTTATACTGTAGTGGACTAGGATCGAATTAATTTC